>PVHY01011701.1:0-46995 GCA_004024945.1 Uropsilus gracilis | reverse complement strand
AAGGACAAACAGCAAAAAGAAAGGAGGCAAAGAGACCAGGGGAGATGTGGTGTGGGGGTTATTCCCAGGGGGATTAGCAGTTATCCAATCATAATTGTAAAATATGCAAAAATAAAAAAAAAAAAAAGACAGTATTACTAGGAAAACAAGAGATATTTTACAATAATAAAGAGATCAATTTACCAGGACTTAACAATACCATATGTGTGCATATTTAGTACTATAAAAATATCAACTCTTACTAAAGTTTCTATTTACTGTCATTCAAAAGTCCACCCAACTCTCTATTCAATGCAATCTTGGTTAAAATCCTGTAGATTTTTCCTTTGTTCAAAGTCACAAAATAAGTCTGAAATTTGTATTTAAGTTCCACAGTCAAGAATAACCACTTGCGCCAACTAGTAAATTGTACAAGTGTGCATAACACTACGGGAGAAGGAGACATCACAGCAAATTCTTAAGAGGTCAAGAAACAGACACAGTCCCTGCTTACCTTCCTGTGCTTTACCAGCAAAGTTCCATCAGGCCCAAACACGGCACAAGTGTTATATAATTTTCCAGCATCCTCTTCAGGGATGGAGCCTGTCATTAAGAAGACAAAAATGCACAGGCACAGAAAACATTCTGAATAAAGTATTTTGTTATGATAACTGGACAAAAGTTTGGCACACTGTCACTTGGATCCAGCAGTAAAGTTTAGTAACTTCAAGTATTTAAGCATTATTTTCCTTCTTGAATATAATCTTCCAAAGATAAATTCCAGAATGCAGATGAAACATAATTCAGTGAAATATCAAAGACAGGTTCCAAAAACAACCAGCCAGTTTCTGCATTCAACTCTGATTTTGAGCAACACTTAGCCTGCAACACTAGAGTAACATGGACAATTTGTTGTTGTTCAATTTAAATTCCCTAGGTCCTGCAGAAGAGCCTTATTCAACAAGTCCTCAAGATGGGAATATAAACTACCTGTCTCACCATCTCAGTTCTCGCCTTGCTTCCCCTTTTCTCTACCTCTTATTTCTAATTCTTGGTATATCGCGATATAATTCTGCATGCCATATCTATTGAAGTTTTACTATACTGATTTTTTTAAACAAATAGAACATACTAAAACTAATTTCAAAACCATATAAAGTTATCTTTATGTGTCTGCTTTATGAAGCAAAATTTTTGGCATCCTATAGTAGTATAATGAAAGACATTCATATAGGGTTTTTCCTTCCACAGTTCCACCTTTTCCTGTACTCCCACTTCTTCTCTAAGGAAAAATCATCACTATCAGCTTGATGTGTGTCCTACACTATTTACTGTGTTATTGCATACACAACAGCATCTAAAAATACGTAGCTTTCTTGTTGTTGGATAGGAGTAACATATTGAACTTGTTCTTTTTACACTTAACAGGATCTTAAAGATCTTTCCACATTATGTGTATAGATGTACCTTTTTCTTTTCAATGGCTGAAAAGTAGTCCACATTTTAGTGTATTAACAAAAGTTGTTCATTCACATGTTTTTAGTTCTCAATTTAGGCCACTATACCTTGAGAGTAGGACGTTACCTCCAATGAGATATATGCTGCATTCCTTTGCTACTTCAGAAAGCTTCTGTGTGGATTCACCAGGAATTTTCTCTGCATATTCAGGAAAATATGTTGTGCCATACGGAGAATTAAAGCATTCCTAGAACATTGTTGACAGAGAACAGGGGAAAAGAACACCAAATTCCCAATTCATTTTAAGGTTCTGCTGCTCTAAGAAGACAGCTGTTTTTCCAGCTCTGTTCTAAAAAGTGCAAAATACAGTTGATAGGAAAACTACTGGTACCCACCATCTTAAAAGTGCCTTGTGACCACAGACAGGACTCAGCAGCCAAGTCAAGGGGGCTAAAGCAGACAGGTTAAGTGACCTCACCCAGATTCTGGGCACCCACGCAGAGGCTGCTCCTGCCGCTGCCTCAAGTCTGCAAGAGATCGAGTCTCCAACCTTGGGTACCCAGATTCCAGCAGAGTTGGATTCATACAGGACTTTGCCTGTTTGGATGAATCCATGAGATCAAATTATATTTTCAACTATATAAAGCAATAAAATCTGATCTTGGAAAAATACAGAAGCTCTGAAGGCCACAGAACATGTTTCTTCCCACTCCCTGGCCCCTGCCCCACCATGTTGACTACTTTCAAGCCTAAGAATTTAAGACATTTCCTCACTGTAAGATGAGGTGTTTCTCAGATCCTTCCCAGCATTCATTCGGCTGCTATGAGATTTCATTCTCCAGGGCATGTTTGTTTTCAACAGCATGGTAAGATTTACTAGAAAACAAAACTACTAGACTTCAACTTGAATTCACTTGTTTTGTATCTACAGAGACTGCCTCTGTACCAGACACTGAGCTAGGACACGCAAGTCTGAGGATCACCAGCTTGTACAGATGCAGGACAGGCAGAGGGGTACAGAGTTCAGGTGCTCTCACACCTAGCCTTTAGACTCTGATCCTTGGCAACAGAAACCAACGGGAAACCATGATCAGGGCACAAGTACTGTCGAAACCCATGACTGGAGTCTAGGGAAGACTGCATTAGCATTAAGGTCCTGAGCTCTGGTTAAAGATTTCTACTGACCAGATGTTTCTGTGATGGCCGAGATACAAAAACACAAGGTAGCACTGAAATTTCTCTACTCTCAGGTTTACAAAGTACTGTCCCCAGCCTGAGGTAGTGAGAGTAAGGGATGGAACATGGGGGAGGGGACAATCTGGAAGAGTTCCCCCACTGATCTTTAGCAGACTTTCCCCAGGTTATACCAGTAGATATCTGCCCTCACAATTGTAGGACCCTTACCTGGAGCTACCTTGTACTTGCTGATAATCAAAGGTGGTTCAATGGTCAGCTGGTTTTATTCTAAAAGAAATCACCTAGGAAAGTGACCCAGAGTTCTACCAGCTTTATGATACAACAGACTTTCTAAATGTCTCTAGCCAAAATGTTAGAATATTAGTGCTACAATCAGTGTCCTAGTCCTACAAAGACAATTAATTGGAGAAGAACCTAGGTAAATATCCAAGGCACTTAAGAATTTAGCTTTAGGTTATACTTTGAGTAGATTAAAGTGAAAGACATACATCACACTGGCAGATCTTATTGCAAAGCCCTGAAAAAGGCATCTTCCAGACAAACAGTGAACAACGCAGAGGCCCCAGAGGACCTTGCTGGAGTCCAGGGGGAAAAAAAGACAACCAAAGACATTATTCTGTTGGATCAACGTCTCCCAAACTGGTTGACAGCCTCCAAACTTACTGGCAGGGATACGATTTTGGCTCCTTGCTTTGCTGCCTCCCGGATGAGGCCACAAGCTCGAGTAAGGTTATCTGATTTGTTGGAAGAAACCTGAAGCTGGATAAGGGCCAAGCGGAAACCTGAGGGAGATAAAACAAAATAGCTGTCAGAAAATCTGACAACTGAATCAGATAAAACTATGGTTCTCAACCAGAGGATAATTTTGTTCCCCAGAACCTCTGGTAATGTCTGGAAACATTTCTGATGGTCACAACTGGGGTGGTGCTACTGGAATCTAAAGAGTATAAGCCAGGGGTACTGTTGAACATCCTGCAATCCCTACTCAGGCCCTCACAGCAAAGAACTATCCAGTCCAACACATCAACAATGTTAAGGCTGAGAAACCCCAAGATAAATCAACGTCTCTGGACAAAATCTCACACCAGGCACAAGAATCTAAAATGGAGCAGGGGCCGGGCACGGTGGCTCGTGCTTGTAAGCTTCAGCCTTTGAAGCGGCCAGGGCTAGGGATCGCGGTTCGAGTCCCGTCTGGGGCCAGTAGTGAGACCTAGTTCCAAAAAAATAGCTAGGCGTGGTGGCGCGCGCCTGTCATCCCAGCTACCTGGGAAGCTGAGGCTGGGGACTGCTTGAGTCTGTGGTACCCCGGGCAACGCGAGCCTGCGGTTCCACAGGCAAAAGTAGCAAGACCTAGTCTCAAAAAAAAAAAAAAAAAAGGAGCAGGGTCAGCTTCTTACTTACAAACAAGAACATGATTTTGAATGTGAAGTATCTCTTACTATTTACTCTCGAGCCTCCTGCCTACCATTGATCCAATAAAGCACAGATCCCAGCCCAGATGGTGAAGTCCTTCAGAAGTCATTCACCCACTGTGAATGGGGACAGTGGGCCCTTGAGAAGGAGAGATGCCTGTTTCAACTTTCCCAACACTAGCTGGGACACAGTGCATTGCTCCAGCTGCAGGTGGGAGGGGGCTTGGCAGCTGGTGGGCTGTACTTGTGCCAATTATAGGGCAGGGGCACTGGATACCTGTGATGGTTTGCATAACTAAAGAAAACAAAATTAAGTGTCAAAAAATATGACAGTTTGAGGGACACAGCAGAAGGAAAAGTTAACAGCACCTTACTACTATATTCCACTGGGACTGATGCCACAAATTATAATCATTCATAACAACGTTTTCAGCTTTGGGGCAACAAGCTTCAGGGGCTTTTCTAGGCTTATTCCTTCCTTGCAACAGTTTACATTCTTCCTATATTCTTTAGAGTTTCTCAACTCTTACAGGAATTACCTGTGATAGGTTTAAAATTTTTAGTGTGGTTTCTGTGTCTTGCCTGGGCCCTGACTGACACACAGTTTTTGCTCATGGTCTGAGAGAAGGCTCCATTAAAGGACCCAAAGCACATTATTACCTCCAAAGCGCGACAAAATATCAGGCCTATTCTATGTTCCTTACACCATCTCTGCTCTGGAGCCTGCACATTCCATGAGAGCACGGTCTCCGGGAGTCTCCTGCAGCAAGTTCAAGCGTCCCCGAAGAGTCAATATTTACACACTCAGGCTTCTGATGAAGGCCTGGTTAGCTTAGAGAAACGCTAAAAGTTGGAATACTCAAAAGTCCCATTTCTTAGTTTATTTAAAGCTAGTAAGAGGGGTCAAATCTTCTCATGCATGTTGCTTGTTAAGTAGTTCTAGAACCGAAGCCGGGCACGGTGGCTCATGCCTGTAAGCTTCAGCCTATGAAGCGGCTGGGGTTCAAGCGGCTGGCAGTTCGGGGCAACACAGTGAGACCTAGTCCCAAAAAACAGCTGAGCACGGCAATACACGCCTGTAATCCCAGCTACCTGGGAAGCTGAGGCTGGGGATTGAGTCCGTGGTACCCCAGGCAACGTAATCCTGCAGTCCCATGGGCAAATAGGGAGACCTAGTCTCAAAAATAAAAAGTAGTTCTAGAATCTGGAGAAAAAAAATGAAAGAAATTAATATATAACACAAATGCAAAGAATACTCTGGGGCAAACAAATACCTTGAGTGGCCTCAGACCTGTTATGGTCGCCACTGTAACTTAGAAACTGGATTTTATCTCTGATTATGAGGAAGGAAAGATGAAGTCCAACAAGACTATTCTAATGGCTTCCCCTCTCACCCCACCCCACCCAGAGAGTGGCTGTCCTGAACCAAAGTCCTGGCTGCCTGGCATTCACTCCACAGAGGAGTTACATCAGGGAAATTCTACCACTAGAGAGTTCCTTGGTTCTGATGATGAGACACTCATCATTCCATCTCTTTAGCTATCAAATGAAATATGACTTTATCTCTACGCTGTTCTAAGAGTCATCAACAATGAAGGGCTTAGCAAGGGAAATAAAACAACTATTGTAAGGGACCCAGTGTGGGTCCAATCCTTTACACATGTAAACACCTGTGAGGTATCACTAATACTATTTTGTAGATGAGGAAACAAGAGGCTGGGGGTGGGAGGTGGGGTGGGGTGGTTTGCACAGTCAGCAATCAAAGTGGCACAACAATCCAAGCCAAAAGCTGGAGGTGCAAACAGGATGAGTATTTTGTTTGTTGCTTGGGGAGGAAGGTGTGGGGTAATCATATAACCTGAAAACACTCCTGGAGGAGTCAGAGCAACACTTCAACACTACCCCCAATGCCATCAAGAACGGCATCTCTCAAGTGCACCTGCCGCTGTCATAAAGAGCATATCCCCATATCCCCACCTTGAATTCAGTCACTAATCTGCAAAAAAAAACAAAAAAAACAAAAAAAACAAAAAAAAAAAAAAACCCTGCACTAAGTTCCAGGTGAAGATTAAAAAAAAGAGAGCACTGCCACAAACGATAGCTTGGGTCATGGAACCTCAGAAAACCTCCTCTGGGGCAGTTTATGTCCATTTTAAAGGCCAGAGAACGGGGTCCAAAGATTGAATGACCTGTTGACATGGGAAGTTATTGGCTGAGCCAAGATTCTAGTAATTTCCATCTCCACGCTGAGTTCAAAGTTATCCACTGTCTGTAAAACTACTAATGAGATAACGGCGAGTGGGGGGGGGGGGGTCAAACAAGCCTCGAAATTCACCGTGGAGCTGACAAAGCATGAAACTGAGTGACCTGGAACACCCAATATGAAAGTTTCATGCCCAGGTTGAAACTGCAGACCGATTTCTGCTCAGCAGATGGCACTGTGCAATGGGGGTGAGGGAGGTGCAAAGTGCATAAACCATCCAATCCTCTTACTATGCAGTTCAAAGAAAACAGGTGCTTGGTTTACAGGTGATGGAGTTCAAATCACAAATAATTAGGGTTGATGCCAAAAATCAATCTAAGGTGAAGGGAGTGAAAGCCATTCCGCTGGATTATCCTGCTTTTATGCAAACTTAACAGTCTCAACGCAAGTGACACTGGACAAGGCGGTCCCGGACCTCACGCAGAAGCGCGGCCTCACGCCACGCGGGAAAGAGGCGGCGAGTCCAGCCCCGCGGGCCTCCCGGAAGCCTGGAGGCGCAGCCAGAGCCCCCGACGCGCTCCGCGGCCCCGCTCCCCAGTCGCCGCCCGCGGCCGCCCGCCACCAGGTCAGGGAAGGCCACGCAGACGCGGCGCCGACACAGGGCGGAGGCGGGAGGAGAGCCGGTCCTGCCCGCCGCCAGCACCGAAGCTTCCCCTCCGGCCCGAGTTCCTGCCGCCGCGCCACTTACTGGCCATGGCTCTCCCAAGAAGCACCATGGGGGCTCCACCAGGGAACGTCCGGGCGACGCGTAGGGTTCGCGCGGGGCGGAGCAAAGGCACGTGCCGGAGGGGGCGGGGCCGCGCACTTGCCGGGAGGCGGGGCCTTGCGGCGGAGGCCCCACCCACACCGCGCGGTCGGACTCGCGGACCGAAGCCCCAAGAGTTTTCGTTCCTACCTCTCTTAATCGCTCCCCACTGTCGGCGCGAGGAAGGACTGAGAAACGGTTACTCACGATACCATCCAGAAAAGGGAATGCCCCCTAGGGCAAAGGGAGCGGCCTAGATGGTGAAGGTGTGCTGATAGCGGTTAAATTGGCCTCTCAGATTCGGCAAAAAGACCCAAGCTCTTGTTGATTGGATCACGATGAGAGGTAATATATAATATAAAAATATATGATATACATATATAAAATACATATACCTATGTGTAATTATATATTTATGCATATTTATGTATAATTATATAAATATATATACCTATATATTTAATATATTTAGATTAGAGTAATATATGATTATATTAATGAATACCTCTTATATTAGATTATATATATTAGATATATATTAATTATATAATATCCATATATGTTTCTAAAGGGGTGGAGGGAACAGAAGAACTGAAGGTTCAGGCCGGGCACGGTGGCTCGTGCCTGTAAAGCTTCAGCCTATGAAGCGGCCGGGGCTAGGGATCGCAGTTCGAGTCCCACCTGGGGCCCGTAGCGAGACCTAGTTCTAAAAAAATAGCTGGGCGTGGTGGCGTGCACCTGTAATCCCAGCTACCTGGGAAGTTGAGGTTGGGGATTGCTTGAGTCTGTGGTACCCAGGCTACGAGAGCCTGCGGTTCCACGGGCAAAAATAGCGAGACCTAGTCTCAAAAAAAAACCACACACACACAAAAAAACAAACAAAAGAAACCCCTGAAGGTTCAAATATACAGCAAATCCCCAATAATGTTAATGGTGAGGAGAAATATAAAATCCCTGCCACCATGGAATGAATTGAGATTATTGGAAGATCTACTTAATTTCTATGTCCATTCACTTTGTCTTCATGAATCTATAAATAATGAGTGACTGTATCCTCAAGAACAAATGTCTTATCCTGAAATCTATCGGAAGGATTTTTAATTTATAATTATTTTTCGACATTCATTATAAAATGAATAAAAGTTTTGCTATCCTTTAAAAAAAGTGCTTTGTAAAGTTGAAAGTGGAAATTGACCCTACTACTTAAACATGACTCTTCTATAGGACCATCTTGGGGATTACTAAAGACAAAGATATGGACTGTATATTTGTGAATTGTGTGTGAAGTGGTATTGTGATTATTTCAGACAATGTCTTTTTTCTGACAAGATTCATGCTGGTTTAGGGAATCATTGTCATGATGTCTTTGACTTAAAAATGGCTAGCCAATGGTATTACATGCTTAAATAAATATGAAGATAAAGCAAAAACAAAAATATTCTTCAGTCATAGTTGTTCATGACACTAGTCTAAGATTACTGAAGAGGTTTTTTTTTTTAAGTTTTAGTTTAAACCTTTTTTATAGTTTTAAACTTTTATAATAAATTGTTGAGGGGGAATACATAGCAATTGTGGGGTATTTTTTAAGCTTTCTAAAAATTTATTATGGAATGAGGTAACATTGGGGTATCCCCATCAGGAGCTCACATTTTTATTACTGACATAATCTACTAGGTCCAGAAGCATACAAATAAACAACACATCCACAAAATATAGTGATGTTTTCAGTGTGCTATGGTGAGATGCTACTGATCTTGATACAGCATAAATGTGTCCCATCCCACATGGATTCCCTACAGACTCAGCTTGATTCTTCTTCAGCGTGTCCTCTTGGAATTTTATCTGATTTTATCACCAGTTCTCATCTAAATCCATTGGGGAATGGAACAGCTCTGTTTTTGATTCTGGGCCAGGAATTGCTTGATCCTAGAAGTCTGAGAAGACATGGCAAGGAAAAGTCAAGTGCATAAAACCCTGTGATGAAGAAAAGGTTTTACAAACTATCCGGTTCTGGCTTTGTGACAGAAAGATTCTTAATAAACTTTCTGATTACGGCTATGTTTATTAGCTAATTGAGGTTCTTGTATCAATGCTGGTCACTTATAATCACCCATTTTATATACATTAAAATATCTATATTGTTTTTAAAAATACATAAAAAATTTTATATAGATTAGCAAGTTTACTGGCATAAAGCTGTGTCTCACAGAGAATCCAAAGCTGGACATGTTGTTGGAACATCCAAGTGGAGCTGCCCAGTTCTACTACTGGACAAAAACGTCAAACTCAGATGTCCAAGCTGGAGATTTAGAAGTTATCAGCAAATTAAACTTGTTGGGTGTCATGTGCAGGAAAAGAATGACGAGACGGAAAAGATTGATAACAATCAGACAAGATCAGCTCATGGATCGGGATTTGATGAGCACAACCAACTCAGCTTTTTTTGTGAGCTTAAGACCCTTTTATACTTTGGCAAAGAATGATTGCAATAAAGTGAATAAGGAAGGAAAAAAACTCAGGATCTCGTGGTATGTAACATGTGGTAGGAGGATGAGGGATTCAGGAAAAATACCTGTGGGGGTAAACACTTTTATATTTCAAAGACATGTTTCTTTGGTGGGACATTCCTAGGTGGTTAGGGGGCTGCCATCATAGTTAAGAGACTTGCTGGTAGCCATCTCTGGTGTGCCAGAGACAGACAAAATAAAGAGATTCCTTTACCTAAGGTCTATCTCTTTACATTTCACAAAACTAAGATGGAGCTCTGAATGTGGATTAAAACACACAAATAGACTTTGAAAGGCACAGGCTGAAGAAGAGGTCTGTGGACGTAGCCTGGGAAATAGCTGTCCAAGAGGTAGGAGATCCCTGGAAGGCCCATTTAAGAAATAGAGCCTGTGAGTGCCGTGACCTCTACACACTGCATTTAGGGAAGCTGCTGAGGTGTTTCTAGAAAAGAGGAAATTTAAAAAATGAATAAAATCTGTGGTTCTGAGCATTATTTTAGAACTTTCTGAACATAATGGGGAAATTACTCAGAACATAATGGGGAACATAATGGGGAAATTACTCAGAAAAAGAGCAGAAACGCTAAAGTTCAGGTGAAAGCCCCAAAGTGTATGATTACTAAAAAAATACCAAACTTGGCAACTGAGTTTAAACCTTTGTACTGGAAGGCCATGAGTATGTGTAATATATACAAACATAAGTTTGTATACATTTATATATTTCTGATGTTCTCTAAAAATCAGAAGACCTGAGTTCAAAACTTCCTTCTATTATTGAAAGGTTATGTGACATTGGGCACATTATTTAAGGAAAACAATATACCCACGAAGACTATAAAACTTAAGTGCATGCAAAACTTATCAAAAATAGACCATATATTGGGACACAAGTCAACTGACAACAAAATTATGAAGTTTAAAATCATATTAACTGCTTTTTCTGACAATATGCCATATATAGCTAGAAATCAACTATTGTTAAGAAAACAAGTTTGAAAAACACAAATACATGGCAGCTAAACAACATGGTGCTAAACAACTACTAAAGAGGAAATTAAAACAGCTGTCAAAAAATAACTTGAGAGGAATGAAACCTTATGAAGTCACAATATCTGTAATCCTTGAGAGTCCATAAGAGGTGGTTATCCCACAGTGAATCTCAGTTTTATAGGCAGTGGCCCAGTGAAAGGAGTATGACCCAATATAATCAATGAAATATAATTTATTATTCATGACTAATACCTGTGGTGTTATTTCAGATGGGAAAACAAGTTGATTAATCCCCAATAGTTACTACATGTAGAATTTGGTATCACTAGTTTCAAACTACTTCTTTCCTTTCCCCATCTAGATAGAAATAAGAATTTAATACTTTCAAACCTAAATCTGATCATCTAAATTCCATTTAGAGGATAGCCCTCAATTTTCTAATTTTGTGGTAGCTACAGAGATTTTTACAAAATGGGGTGGAAAGAAAGAAAAACACATTAAGAACAAAGTTTGAGCAAACTGTACTGGTTTATTTACAACTGTTTTTATAAACTGTAACACAAACATCTTTACATTAGTATTATGAAAAAGAGCCCCGTAACTGAGATTAGGGGAAAAAAAGAGACTTCAGGACATTTTCTAAAGGGGATGCTAAGGAAAGGAAAAACGCAATACAACAGTGGTAGAGGAGGGTTATAAATAACGAGTACTGCACCAGGTGCAATTTCATGCAAATGTCTTCAACCACTCAAATAAACTTTTTATTTAGATATTAGAATAAATTTAGATATTAGAATAAAATATCTTGAACTATGTTGCTTTTTACTCACTTGATTTTCATTAAGTAAATTAAAATAACTGGCTGTAAACATGGTATACGTATATATTTCTTCTATCAACCCCTTAGAGAACATCCATTACACTTTAGAACATGGCAGACAGTGAGGCTTTGCTACTTCTCAAATAAAATTTTTTAAGAAGTCAGCTGATGGCCACTATGTATTCCCAAATTTCTTTTATTAGGTGTGCCTAATACAGACTTCTCAATAAATTAAACTGCAAAAGTTGTAAAGGAAAGCAGATTACTTTTCAGTTTGTCATTTTAAGAGAATAAAAAGTTTCAAATTACTGGAACTTTGGTTAGAGAAGAAGAAAAACCATGAGAGAAAGAATTTTCAGATAGTGATGATAAAAGCAACTGTAATTTATATAGCTAATGATTTGGCTTTTATTTAATTGGATACTACTGTGGCCACAGACCACAAATCTCAAGGTCTGTATGTCCAATATTTGTTTTCAAATATCCTAAGTCAAATTTTCCACTTGTAATAAAGACCAATGATATTTTTATAAATTCAATTGTGTTCCCAAAATATTCATTTTAATCTCATGCCTACCTACTTATAATGCTTTTAACTGCTTCTTAGAAACCATTATGTTTAGTATCCAAAGCACTCATTGTTTAAATTATTAGTAAATGGTGGAAAGATGAGTTAGAAAAAAATTTGCATTCTATCATTTCACTAGTTGGATTGCATTTTTGAGTTAGCTGGAATCTTCATTTTATTAAATAGATTTTACTTTTTAAAAACAAAGCTAGTTATTAATCTATGTAATACTTTTTAGTTACTAATATTGCTGTGTGTAAAACTTAATGTAGCCATTAAAGGGGTCTCTTCAACTAATTCTATATTTCAGTGAAGACATTGCAAAAATATAAGTATATGGTCTTTTAAATCTGAAAGTGATGCATATTCCCTTAAAACAGCTCTTCAAAACAGAACTGCATTCTGCACCCTTAGTTCATAAGAGCACGAGGTCAGTTACTTCAAAGTCATTTACTAACTGACCTTTATAATAAATCATTTTATAAAACCAAAAATGTAAAAGAAAGTTTTAAAAAAAATTAACTGTCCAGAGATTGATTATAATAATTTACACTTTCTTAGATCTGCTATTTAAGCACCCCCACAAGCAAATGCAAGGTCTCCAGTTAGTATTCATTCAGGAAAATATGTCCATGTTTCTCTTGGTTGCCTTAATTACTTTTAAATAATTTTCATTTATATTAACTTTCCAAAGCATCCAAAACTTTCATGATCTGCTGTTTTATGGCTTTGGTTGCATCACCTGCATTTGGAATCAAATACCTATAGGGAAAAAAATATATAGATATATATTAATAACTTGTTTTTCCTTCAGGACTCAAAGGTCAAAGCTTCTAAGTGAATCTTCCTGACGTATAAAGCCAAAAGGGATGTCTTCCTTTGTCTTACTACAACATGTATTAAAAAATATATTTTGAAAGAAATGTAATGTAAAAATCAAGTGATTTTTTTCAGTGTGGCGCTAAAATTCTCTGAACAATTAAAGCTCTTTAATCAAGACACAAAGTCTTATTTATCTAGTTTTCAATGTATGATGTGTATACACACACACACACACACACACACACACAGAGAAAGAAACCTGAAGAAACATTCACCAAAGTGTCATTAACAAAGTGGGGCTTTGGGTGACTTTCTTTTTTACTTTATTTCTTTTTTACTTCATCTTTCTGTTTTACTTCATTAATCAAACATTTTCAGAATTTAAATATTTTTATTAAATAAAACAATCTTTTAAAATATATAGCTATTACTTCATTCTACTGAGATACTTCCAATGGCATAGATTCATGAGTTTTGCTAGCTGTCAGCATAAGGAAAAAGAAAGTTCAACTGATTTTCCATTCTAATTGAAGTTGATTTCAAAGTGTTTAGTCATTACTTAAAATTACATTTACTCAAACACACCTGTAAATGAATAAGAACTATAATTCCAAATCTCACCAGGAGAAAGACCTAAATTAAATATAAGATAAAATAAATTGGGGACCAGGAGTCAGGAGGGTATTTTTTGTTTCTATCATACATTAATGTGTGAAGATTTGGGAAGTCACTCAGCCACTTGGATTCAGACATATTTCTCTGTAAAATTATCTCTAAGATTACAAGAATCTTAGTTTCAAGTATGCTCCATGGCCCTTGTACCAGGTCCATAACTGTTTTTCACTGGTCCATAATAAGATAAGGAGAAGCTTGTATCAGACAGCAAGTTAACTGCATCACCCAGCACAGTGTTTAGTTTGCTAACACTTTCAAAACAAGGATTTTTTGATGAAGGAAAATAAAAAATTTACATTCTGAGACAAGTCCCTTATTTGACTGCAAGTCAGTACTGAGTGCGGTACCAGTAGAGACTATTGTTAAAGATCCTTCTGTCAAAAGGTTTATAACATTAGCTATGATTCTTACTGAATTCAAGTATAAATATTGGCTAAACCAAATGTGACTAACCATTTGGAATATATAAGAGCAAAAAACACTAATAAAGTGGTACAGGTATTCTACTCCACAATATATTCCCCCAAATAGAGAAGCTGTTTAATAATGAACTTCAAGTCAACAAATAATAAAGCAGCCTAAGAAAACTTACCTTTCTATTGCCAAGATTTCTATTCCTGAAGCACTGCTGTTTCCATACTTGAAGGTAATTAGCTCAGGATGTTTTTTTTTGGATGTAATTTTAACTACAGCATTTAGGGCTTGTCGAGACTGTATATAAGCCAAGCCTTTCCGTGAAAGAATCTCCCTTAAACAGTACATGTGTGTTGCTGTAACCAACAGATGACTTGAAAGGGAAAAAAAATATTAAACAACACTGAACTTTAAATACATAAAATTCAAACCAGTCATTACTTCAACAGCCCCAGTTATTGTTAACTCCGGATGAAATTACTTTTAGTTAAAAAAAAAAGGCTAATTTATAAACAAATAAGCTATCTTATAAAAACTTTTAATATTCCTTTAGTTGCATATAAAATTATTTTATTAGCACATACTACTGTATAACAATACTACTGTATTATGTAATACTATATAACAATACAACTCGTAAGAGCAAAGATATATTTTATATTAAAACAAAATTTAAATCTTTAATTTCTTATAATCTATTTCATATGGTATATGGAACATACACCTTTCAATTTTTTTATATTATTATTTATATTAATTAACTTCTCATTAAACATGCCCCATAACCTATACTTAAAATCAAAGACCACTAAACAAAAGCTGAGCTGCTTTACATATTTTATACCATGTGCAACTCAATTCTGAAAGCAAAATGGGCACAGAAATAACATCCCTCCTGCATCTCAGCTCACTTTTAATAAAGTGACAATATTCACGTACATATACTTAAATATTAAAGAAAAATATCAGATGAGCCCAGAATATAGGACATTCTGGAAAACAAATGTCCTAGATTCAAACATCATTTAGATTATAGGGAAGGAGTGGTGAAGGTACTACTGCTATACGCTGAATGTATAGAGATGTACACTCACATTCAATGTGTGAGCCATGACTGTGTTCTTGAACAGGAAGAAAAAACATAAAAGGTACTTTGGTATGTATGTTGAAATGATACAACTTTTTATGGTTTTTAAAGATGTGATAATGCTACTAGAGTTGTCTAGAAGAATGCTCATATTCTTGGGAGATTTATACTGAGCATTCAGGACAGAAGTGTCATATCTGTTAGTTTCTGAATGGTGTGACAGAGCAAACATAAGTGTGTGTGTACCTATACATGTGTGGGTGTGTATATATACGTATATATATAATGTATACATATGTGTGTACATATACATGTATACATTATATATATAGAAATAGACTAGATGGGGTGGCATAGAAAGAAGTTAAAAGTTGGTGAATCTAAAAAGGTTTATGAAAGTGTTTAATGTAATGGGCTTTTTTTTTTTTTTTTGGTCTAAGTATTTCAAAATAAAATATTACCAAAGAAGTAGTTTTAAATATCAAGACATAATTCAAACTGACAGAGGGAAAGTATTTTATTGTACTTGGAGAAATAAAATTTCTTTTGCAATTCAGTTTTATATTATTTCCCTAAATTCAATTTTACTTCTGAAGAAGACGTTTTAAAAGTACCTAGGAAACATGTGTCCACTTTCTTTCACTTCTTTACAAGGAAAATGATGTTTGACATCTGGCTTGTTTATCCAAGTCTGAATATTTACAACCTCTTTTCTGTCATCATCCGACATTGAAGAACTGTCAATTTCATCTGTAAAGAATTTAAAATGTTAAAAGCGCTACTACCAACTTTGAATGATACAGTTCTTAAAATTTCAGACATACAGGTTAAAGAAAGCATTTTTACTACTGCTACTATATTTCCTTGGTAATAAAGCAGAAATATGGTAAGAAAGTCAGGTGAAAATATTTTTTAAAAGATTAAACTGAAGAGTTAGAACTACTTCTTGATTTAGATAAAGACATGGACAGAAATGAAAGTCCCATAGTAAGCACCTATCTCAAAAACAAAGAGGACAGTTCTTTTCCTCTTGATGGTTTCTGACTTTAAGGAAAATAAAAAACAATCATATTATTAAGCAGCAAAAAGCAAGGTGATGATTTGGGAGTATCTGCTTACCATTTTATACACTTATAATTACAAAATATACTGTTTTATTATTTTATGCAACTCAGTGCATATACTAATTATAGTTTCTGAAAAAGGATGTTCTGGATAGTGTGGTTATGTACCAAAATTAGTAACTTTTTAAATATAAGGAACCACACAGCAAATGACAAAATTCCATGTCAAAATACCCCCATCTTGTGGCCCTTTAGGATATTGCCTCCAGTTTCAAAAGGTTCTTTTCAGATGTCTGTCTGGTATTCCCTGTACTTCAGGTACAACTCTCAACCTCTTAGGATGGTAGATTAAGTAGATTTAAATATAACCCCATGGATTTAAATATTATTTCTATACTTATAATTCCTAGCTACCACCAGCTTAGACTTCTTTCTTTAACTAAAGGTACTTATATTCAACTGGCTACTCAACATTTCTGCCTGGAATTCTAATAGGCATAATTCAAGATGCCTAAAATCAAACTCTTAAAAAAGGTACAGACTTTCTAATATCCTCTACAGAATTTATGCTTCGTATTTAAACCAGTTTTTCAGCTAGTCCCAGAACATGGTATCTAATCACACACAGTGCCCAAGGAAAGTAACCTGTAGATAAACATATTACTGCACCTGTGTCATATTCTTCTTCATCCCCAATGCTGAAAACGGGCTTTACACCACGGTAAGGTTTGCCAACTCTGTCACTGCTGCTCACATGTCTACATTCAAAGAATTTTAGGGAGGAAATCATCACTTCAGAAGTTAGCAAAGACCAAGTATTATTTGAATTTTAAAGCAATATGTAAATGTTCTTTGTCTCCCCAGGACTACTCAGTTTTAGAATAGTTATGTTAAAGAAACTGAAAGAAGGAAATTATGTTAGTGGCGTAATGACTTAGAAGAGACTGAATATTTCAAATCTGTAAAAATTAAATGTGAAACAATTTTAATAGTCACTTCAAAACCTGTGTAGCTTTAAGGAAGCTAAATTCTTAACCTCTCTGTGCTTCTGTTGCTCATCTGTAAAATGGTCATGACATTAGCTTCCCTAAGTATTATGAAAATTAAATCCGTTATTATTTTGTAATGCTCTTAAAACAATGTCTGGCCTGTATAAAGATTAAAACAGATGATGGGACCAAGTATTCAAATTCTGGATGGAGTGCTTAAGCATCTCGTGTTTTATAAGATTTTTCCAATTTTTTATTGCCATTATTTTTGTATTAATAGAAACTAAGATTCTACTTCTTTTACATAAATATAAGTAATGAAAATCTGCTTTTCTTTTTCTAGTGGCTGAAGAATAAAAATGTTAACTGAAATTTAATTAGTACTGAAGGACATAGGTGCTCTCTTATTTTAATACTTCATTACTTCTTAGGTAATTGGAAATACATTAAAAACAAAGTGTGTGTTTCTGGGGGAAAGCATGATATAATTTGCAGGATAAGGTTCAGTTAAAGAAAACTAGCTTTATTTTTTGGTCATTATAAGGACATTATTCAATGAGGGAGAAAAATCAAAGAAAGTAGGTATCAAATAGGTATCAAAGTTGTATTTTAAATATTATTTAATTATATATAATAAGATCTTACAAAATTTTATCTTACATCTTACAAAATCTTACTCAAATTTTAAAAATTATAATTTTATTTTGCTGAAATAGGTTTAAACCTTTACTTTTTTTTTGACACTAGTTCTCGCTATTTTGCCCAGGGTAGTCCCATTCCCACAGACTCAAGCCATTCCCAGCCTCTTTGCCTCCCAGCGTTTGAATTACAAATGCGCACCACCACGACTGGCTTAAATATTTACTTTTACCAAATCAGCATTCAAGAGAAAAACAATGAGAGTTAAGATACTCTTAGAAATCATAAGGTAGTCTTAAATTAAACTGTAAAATCCTTTGATTTTTCTTAAACATCCAACATATTAACCTGTAAATTATCCAATTATTCATTGATTACAGAAAAATAATTCAAATATATGAAACAGATTCAGCTTTCTTTTTGTAAAGCAAAGCCAATAATGTAGCTCTACCTAAAAATACTTTTGTACCTTCTATAAAATTGAATTATTGATTATTATAAGCATAATTAAACTATTACATAGACAGTAACAAAAATTGTGCTTACAATAAATGGTATATATGAGAATGAAAATATGAATAAAGTGACAATCTAACAAAAAACTATTCATCACTGGTCTAACTTATATGCAGTTTTTATAAACAAAACTGATGAAGATTCCTGAAATAGTTCTAAAAAGATATTTTAAAATTAATGAAATTCACTGGCATTTAAAAAAAAACTATACATTTTAAACCAAAGTAGTAAAAGAAGCTTCTAAAAAATAGACCACAATTTAATTTATTAAGCTCAGAAAGAAAACCAATTCATTCTAACTTTTCAATGAATTCAATTTTCAAAATAAATGCTTCTGTGGACTAGAGAAGATAATTTTTTTTTTTTTAAATTTAAATTGGAAGGAAAAATCCTTCTCAGACTGAAAATACAATCAAGAGGGGTGGTATTGGAGTTTTTCATGCTGGGCCCCAACCCTGACTTAATAAGCAAACAACAGCTATCATTTTATGTTCTTTCAAAAGGTTTTGTGGGTGAGGAAATTAGGCAAAACCTATGTAGAGCAATCCTACCTAGGGGTAGGATTTCTACCTAGGGGTAGAAATCTACAAATGGAACCAAGTTGTGTTTGGAGTCAGAACAGTAATAGTAGTCTAGTTTTACTTAACTTCCAAGTTTTCTCAGAAAAAAAATTTTGAAGTCTTGAGATCCTATTGAGAGAAGTGATAGCAATAGGCCAGCCCTATTCAATCTATGTTCTAGACTAATTTAATGGTCCTAAAACAAGAGAAAAAAGTAAATTTTCCTTAGTCTAAAATAAAATTATATTGGACAATGAAATGAAAGTACACAACGGGAGGTGGGACCAGCTGGAGCAGTCTGTGAGGGGAGGTGGTGGGTGACCCCCAGGGATCAAAATTATGTGAAATGTAAATATAAAAAAATTATTCAATTAAAAAATTTAAAAAATTGTAATTGGAATCCTATAATTGGCATTTTACAGGGACAGGCCTATAAAAATTCTTACCAGTGACTATTCTTTAAAAATGCTATTTCTAGTCCTTGAAAATACTGAAATGATCTGAGAAAAAGTTAACCACATTATTTCAAAGTTTAACTTAGATTCAAAGTCTGATGGTTTCTTTTAAAATGCTCATTGGTATTTTTATAATTGATGTTCTAATTTAAATCAGAGAAAATTCTGATTATAAAAATTACAAAGTTGTCAGAAGTATTAGTAAAATTCTTCTAACTAAAGTTCCAGTTCTCATGCTTTAAATTTACAAACTCTAATGATAAGTACCCCATCTTTTTGAAAGCAGAGTAAAAATGAATTCTGCATTACAATGGTCACTATGTCGAAAGTTCTTTTAAGAAAAACTGGAAAAAATGGAAGAGTTCTAGAACTGTGGTTCTTTGGATCCAAATATATGTTAACTCATCAATCTAAATACATCTTATTAAGTGTTTTTAAATTATATCATGTACATGAATTGACAATAATTATGAACCATGAACTGTGCCTTTTTCACAGTAACTTTTCCTCCAAAGTTACACTCCTGCCAATTCTGAGGTTATATATTTTCTGTTTCACCTTCCTCTGTCTCAGAATAAAATTTGCCAATTTTATGACATTCTCAGATTTGAATGTGTTTGATTTCCACCAAAGGAATGAGATGAAGCACTCAAAGAAAAAAATTTAAGTGATCAAGCAAAAAACAAGAAGAAACCCCAGAAAAGCAGATAACTCAGTATAACATACTCTTTAAAAGCAGAATGAGAAAAAACATTCAGAATAGTTCCATGAAATTTTAGCCAAGACAGCAATAAGGCTTACAGACAGCATGAGGCATGCTAAAGAAAAAGGACGGTCCAATCAATAAAGCTGTTCTACACATTGGCTTACCGCTCAGTACATGCTCTGTCTGGCCAAGGAAGATTGAAAGACATTCTATAGCAAATTGAGGCAGAGGACAGAACAAAATGATTATAAAAACGCAACAGCTTCAAACAAAAATATAGTATAATTAGTTTACCTAACCCAGCGTGTACATTATAAAAGAAAATGTTGTAATTATCCCAAGTTCAAAGAGAAATGAAGAAAAGCCAGTTTCCAGTGATTCTTTGACAGTCTTTTCAACTTAGTATTATCGCCATTTAATTTTAAAATAAAATGAAAGCATTAAAAAAATATAACAATAATTATTTAATTCAAAATACACTAAAGGTAAAAAGGTTATGCCTTTGAGAACAGACATGATTTTAACGAGAAAAAAAATCTCTCAGGTTTGATAAAACACTTTAGTATGAAGTATCAGTTGACCATTTTAAGTAAGATACAATGAAAATAACCTAGTCTTAAGTAGGAAAAAGATATCTTTTGGATGCAAATGTAACATTTAAAAGTGACTAAAAGTTAAATTCCTAGCATTTAGTTCTTAAAATCAAATATTTGAAGGTTACTGTAGATAAATAAGATTAAAATTAAATACTAAGTACATTTCCAGGATGGATTAGGCTTGCAAAAAAACAGAATCTGGGCTAAAATTATTAGGTTAGCTTTAAACTCTAAGGACAGAAAAGATCAATCAGATTAATATGTGGAGAAAAAGTCATATTGTATATTCACAGTAAGAAACAAAATAACAGACATTTTTAAACCTGCTTATTATTCTTCAGCTGTGTCCTTCATTTGTAACTCACCAGAATATAAATAAGGGTCCTTTAGATTCTTTGAACAAAATCTGAACAAAATACTATAGATTTAAGCTTGTAAATTTAAGAAATGGGTTTCAGCATTATATAGTATGACCAAATTTTCTAGATTTTACATTTGTGTGGCAGAGGAAGAGGTTTCTATTATGCAATTATGCCTTTAGTAAAGGGTTCCCATTTATTTGACTAATGTTGCTAACAATTACTAAAATGAAGTATAACACATATAATAGCATTTGGATATTTTTTTTAAAAAGGGGAAGAATCATCACTTGTACCTCATTCTAAATAGTAAGAGAATAGTAATAAAACTTTACAGCTATAAAGGACATCTCTGCAATGATGATGAAAACTGAGATCATCTAAAAAATTATAATTTATGATCTTTTTCTAGAACACATTCAACTAGAGTGACATTTTTTAAAAAGACACTTGTCTTTAGTTTTAATTACCTGAATTCATACCATATAAGGAACTCACCGGTCCACAGGAGTTGATGTATTCTCAATAAAACTGATTACTTTTTCCCTGACATTAACAGATTTTGTTTTCAAAGCAACAGTCATTTTATTTACTAATGATTTCATTCCTCTATCATTTGAGCCATTTGAAGATTCACCCTGAAAAAGAAAGTATTGATAGAGTAACTGCTCTCCAAATGATTAACAGAGTATTAACTGCTAAAGGTAATCCAGATGTTTTGGATACAGTGTCCTCTCCTCTCAAATTCATATGTAAAAATACTAACTCAAGAATACCTCAGGAAGTTGTGATATGTGATACATTTCAAGAGTTTTTTAAGTTAAGTTGCTGTCATGTGAATGGACCCTAATCCAATGAACGATATTTTTATAAGAAAGTGGGAAGACAACAGGGATGTACAGAAAAAAAGACATATACAGACCTGCAAGTCAAAGAGAGAGCCTTAGGATAAATCAAATCTGCCAACACTTAGTTCTAAGATCTTTCGTGTCCAGAATTATGAGAAAATAAATTTCTGTTCAAGTCACCTACTGAATTGTAATTTTTATGGCAGTCCAAAACAGGCTGATAGACTAGGGGAAATGCTTTTTAGGAATGGAAAGTAGAACAAACTTAGAAAATATACTGCATATATAAAGTATGAAATCTGACTCAAGCAATCTTCCTTTTCCATTAAGAAACAGATTTTTCTTAATTTAGATTAGTCTATAAAAATAAGCAGAAGTGTAATCAGAGTTTTAATCATGTAGCTAAAATTTAAATATTCCTTAAAATTTCTGCTTTCTAAAACAGCTTCACTAAGGCCTTTACTTTCTTGTAAGAGTTATTCTCTTGTATTTAATTATACTTAAAGCTGTCTCAGGGATTGTCCTATCTACTGATAAAGTTGGTGATAGGTGTCAAAGCTTAGAAGTGGTATATAGATTTTGCCCATTCACTTCTATTCAGAATTTATGGGAAGGAAATAATCAGCAAGAGTCCTAAGGTTTAGATCCTATTTGATGAAAAATTACATAGAGTTTTAAAAAACAATGCATTTTTAAAAACTAGGAAATGTTTGTATGTTCAGTGTAAAGGCAAAAAAGTACTACTTTTAAAGTAAAATACTGAAACATACATGCATTAAAAAAGAATTGAAACTAGCCCAGCCGCTGCCCTCAGGTTAGGGGGATAGGGCTTGGGGTGCAGGCACCTCATGGGTGGGGGCCTTCTGGGAAGTGGGGAAACCCCATCCATCACAGTCGCCTGGACTTCTACCCCCATGGCTGTGGCACCTGCTTCCCCCCAGCTCACTGAGTCCTTTGTGTTCCAGGATTTCAGTGGGCCCTGGGCACCCCATGGGTGCCTCCTAGTCTGCCTAGGAGGTGGGGGAAGCCCTGCTGGGGTGTGGCCAAGGGGGTGGGGGGGAGACACCCGCTGGTTTCCTTCCACTCCAGTCAGCCCTCATCAGGAACAAGAAAACCATACATAATCCAACAGAAAACATGAGATGAGGGATGCAATTAAAAGCCATGGACACACACTTTCCCTGTACAGGATTCAAAAAGAGCTTGGAGAGAACCACCACTGAACAAAGGACTGTGAGATCAATTATAGAAATGACCTATCAGGATTACTCCAACACCATCACCGGGGTCTAGGTGCCAGTATTCCTATTCAGAGAAGTGTCCAGCAAAAGCAAGGCGCACCCCTCTAGACAGTGGAAGATCAAAGAAATACACCAGCTATCCAACAGCTAAGTGGCAAGCCATGATTGAGGAGACCAATCAGACCAATCAGCTGACATCTCTCTCCTCAAAGGAACTTCTCAATCAATGAAGGAGAGGCTCTCTAAGCCAGAGACCAGAACTATAAAGCAGGAAAAAAAAAAAAAAAAAAAAAACCAAAAAGCAACTGAGAACAGAATGGAGGAGACATCCTGCAAGGAGGAACAGGCATTAATGGATTCTAAATGAGCTCAGACCAGCTGCCTAATACAAGTTAAGGCTGGAAATCTGAGCAGCACAGTCTACTGTGCCCCAGGAACACAGATCCTTATCCAGGAAAAGGATATTGCTCCAGAAAAAGAAGAAACTAAAGGGCTAACACGGACCTGCGAAAAATAATGAGAGGCAGTCACCAGAGGGGTGGTTAGGGGGAAGGGGACATCCCCAAGGGGACCAACAACCATATAAAGACGACGGATATTGTATGATACTAAAAGTTAAAAAAAAAAAAAAAAAAAAAAAAAAAAAAAAAAAAAAAAAAAAAAAAAAAAAAAAAAAAAAAAAAAAAAGTGAAATTAAAAGGCCAAGAAAAAACAAGTACTGACAAGGCTGTGGAAAAGGGAAGACATGTACTATTGGTGGGAACATATACCAGTCTGTTCTCTATGGGAAAAGTATAGTGATTTCTCAAAATATTAAAAATAAATCTATCATATAGTTCAACAATTCCTCTCCTAGGTATCTATACAAGGTATACAGAAACATTAACTTAGAGGGATATATGTACTCCTATGTTCAAAATAGACATGCTATGGAAACAACCTAAGAGCACATGGCAGAGGAATAAATAAAAATGTGATATATAGCATACATAAAGGTCCGAAAGAGAAAGACAAATACTGCATGATTTCATTCATATGTGGAATAGAAAGAAACAAGCAAAGGAAGAGAACAAAACAAGTATTTGAAATCTGACTCTAGAACTGAGGCTTCCAGAAGGGGAATGTGGGGGTGTAGGAACACAGGAGTAAGAGCACGCAATGGACTATGGCAGATGAGGCTTTGGTGGTGGACATGTGTGATAACATATATTTATAGAGGTGTAAACCTATACCCCCAAAATATACATAGTGCTGGAAATCAATATTATCTCAATAAATATAATTTTAAAATAAGATTTGAAGAAAATAATCCAAAATATGAATAGCAGTTATCTCTGGAGGGTTAGAGATCATTTTGTTAATACTTTTCATAGCTACGTAAGATGCTATCTTGAATGCGGTATTCTAACTTTTAAGAGAAGTCATTAACTAAGCACAAAAATCATGTTTCTATTTTTATATCAAAAATTTGACCTCTTTTTTTTAAACAGAAAAGGCAAATTTATTGAAATACACTGCCAAGATAAGCAGTAGATGAGACAGGAGAGGTCTTTTGTACCCAAATTTTGAACTACAGAGCTCTTTGGTATTTTGAATATATCACATCTTAAGGCAGTATCTATAATGGCTTTTAATCAGTGATTTTCAAATCTGAAAATAAAAATTTCAACAGAAAGACATCCAGTGCTATGGGTAGTAAATTAAAATATGTATTTTGTATAGCAATTTGATTCAATGCACAATCATAAAATTCTGATACATAAACTTTTGATCAACTTATTCCACTTCTAGATCTAAATAATCATAGTCATGGCATAATGGATATATAACTATAAAAAATAACAGTAATAACATTCAGAAAGATTGAAGTGATAAAAATGAGACTAAATAAATTGTAAGATAGATACAATGAAATATTTAGTTATTAAAAATGAAAAATGAATATTTTTTAAATAAACAGTAATTTCATATGAGGAATTTTAGACATGTAGAGAATCAAGTTGAAGATGTAATTTTCATAGAAACTTACCTGCTGACAATCTGACATTTTTTTTGAGTTATGTAGTTGAAGACAAACCTCAATTAATATATCTAATGATTTATAATTTTATAATAACTACTAGTAAATAAGTGACAGGTGTTACACTTTATTTATTTACACCCTTAGTCTTCACACTACTTTATGAGGAAGGTTCTGTTACTGCCATTGCAGAGATGGAGAAATCAGAGGTGAAAAGAATTTGCTGGAAATGACTAAGAAAGTAACTTGCAGAGATAAGACTTAAAACACCCAGGTATGTCAGACCCAGA
Source organism: Uropsilus gracilis (assembly GCA_004024945.1). NCBI lineage: Eukaryota > Metazoa > Chordata > Mammalia > Eulipotyphla > Talpidae > Uropsilus > Uropsilus gracilis. The sequence goes on along the minus strand of PVHY01011701.1, from coordinate 21,775 downwards.
AACTCAAGGCAGTAACCATGACGATCTACTGAAGTTTCCCTCTTTTTGTTTGAAAGAATAATCACTACATAAATGTGGGATACTATTACTTCTTAAGAAAATGATCTGACTTCTAAGTGTCAAATGAGATGAAATAATGAAAGAGCAAAAATTACTTACGCCCAAATATTTCCAAAGTAAAACAGAAAAATGAATTAACCCACTATAGCAAACTCCTGCAGCAATGTACACCTCAATAACTGAAAAATTAAACGTAGTGGGTGGCAACTGGGTCTTGTCTTCCTCTTCCTGGCCCATTCTCAAATAAGGGGGGATAAAGGAAGTTCTAATCATATCAGTTTGTGGTAGAAAGGGTATAGACAACCATGAAACTCAGTATTCTCCAGGTCCAAACTCATTACAAGATTGCTAGAAACAGCTCATTTGAGGATCCAAGCTTGTCAAAGGACTGGAATTATTTTTCCTGATATTTAAGATGGAGCAGAAACTGTCACTAGATGACACCAAACTGCAACTAGACAGGGAGACATCTGAATTTTGGAGGTGGACCTTTAGAATGCCCAGCTAGCTTAACTCTCCTGACTTGTTCAATCATTTTAATATTCTCATAAAAATATGACTCCACCTTGTATCTGTCTGAAATAGTTTGACCCCAGTTCTGTTATGGTGGGGTAGTTAATCACACCTTTTCTGGGCATTTATCCAATCATGACAACATATTCTATACACGTACTTACATCAACAGAAGAATTGATACTGCTTCTTGAGCCTGAGGTACTAGCAATCCAGTGGCCATATCCATTTTCTGGTCCATCCACATTAATGTCTGCTAGGTGCTGCTGCAGTGCTTAATTTAAGAAAGAAGAAAAAAACCGACATTTCAATCTTTTTTTGCAAAGATTCACTACCATAGATGCATAGTAAACATATCACAGCTAAATGAAAAAGGACTCAAGGACATAATTACAGGTATTTATTTCTGTACTTCTGCAAAGGACTAAAGGACTCCAACCTATAAAAAGTCTTCCTCTACTTTCCCTTTTCCTTCTAAAGTCCTCTGTACATACACCTTTTCTTAGCTGGTTCTAAGAGTGACAAAAATTGTATAAATAGGCTTGATCTTTTCCTCTTTGGGAGGTAATTTTTCAAGTAATAGCAGAAGATCTCAGCAACATTTTTATGATATAAGGAGTAAGAGAAAAACTGTGGTGGCTTTTGTTTTTCTAAGGATTTTGATATGGGTCCTGAAATTTATTCTCAGCAAATACCAAAAAACAATTGGTATTGCAAGTTTTGGGGAATGCCAAGTCATATGTAAATTTTTACCTGCAAGGGTGTTAGCAACCCTAGCACTGGATACTAATCAGTGTAAATTGTATTTAACACTACATATAAAAGTAATCTATTTTGTAGATCACTTTGGGTATGAATCTCAAAGGTAGTTATCAGGTAGACTGAGAATAATCATAAGTCTTTCTAAAATCAACAAAATCAAGAGGAAATAGATCTAATCTCTCATATTCTAAGTTACAAGATTACATTAGGTCAGAACTTAATTCTTATAAAATTACTATGATTTAAATCCAAATTCTATGGCCACCTTCAACAAATAATTTGATGTTTTTTTCTCGGTAGTTGCAATTCTATATATATATATATATATATATATGTATATATATATATATATATATATTAGAGTTTATTTATTTACTTGTTTGTTTGTTTGTTTGTTTGTTTTTGAGACTGAGTCTTGCTATTTTTGCCTGTGGAACTGCAGGCTCTCGTTGCCCGGGGTACCACAGACTCAAGCAACCCCCAGCCTCAGCTTCCCAGGTAGCTGGGATTACAGGTGCACACCACCACGCCCAGCTATTTTTTTGGAACTAGGTCTCGCTACAGGCCCCAGGCGGGACTCGAACCGCGATCCCTAGCCCTGGACGCTTCATAGGCTGAAGCTTACAGGCATGAGCCACCGTGCCCGGCTGCAATTCAATATTTTTAAGGTGTTTCTGTTTATAATGTTGATAGGATCTTTTTTAACTGAAATATATTTAACACGTAAAATACTGCATAAATTAAGGTGTATAACATATTGAATTACATGTTATAATATGATTTCCATTGTAGCCCAAAGTTAGCCCTTTGAGATCACACTGGTTTACACATCATTGTTTTTATTTTAGGAGTACAGGATTCCCTCTGTGTTATTAACACTACTTAACATTACACTATTACCATTACTTTTTGTGGTAGGAATAATTAAAATCTAGTCAGTTTGCAAATTTGATCATAAATACCACTATTTATACTCCACTGTGCATTAGTACTCCAGGGTTTATTATATACTAGATGCAAGTTTGTACCCTTAATAACATGCTTGCAAGAAGACAGCCTCTTTTCAATCTTATTACTCTGATTTAATCTGCAAAAATTCTCAAATATTTGTTTCCAGAGAATTCATCAATAATTTCACTGTTCTGGATTACTAGATGCTAACCTACAGATTTGAAAACATCTGTTTATTTGCTTTTTTCTATTGAATCAATATTTTTTTAGTTGTTAACACTTCAAATAGTTAAAAAATAAAACCAACAGAAAAGCTAACAGTACAAAAGGTATATACTGAGAAGTATTCCTGTGTGTTTCTAGTTCTATCTATTCTTCCTTACATATAGGTTAGTCAAATGGGCAATATCTCTTGTACATTTACAAAAATAATTTGCAAACGTGCTAATCAAAAATCCATTTACAGTCTTGTACTCTACACTCAATAATTGCAATAGTTTATCATGTATGTTCATCTGTTACTGGTTTGTCCTCTTAGCCTTGCCTTTCCTAAAAATATTAAATGACTAAAGAAAGAATGTACCAATTAATTTGTTCATTCCAAATAGGCTCTGGTGATAATGTAATTTCCTCTGAAAATTGGAGAAGGATTAATAAAATATAGTCTTACCCATAAATCCTCCACTGGCAATGCTCACATACTCTTTGTTTTTCTGTAAAAGGAAGTGAAATTTAAATTATTCCACAGTACAATTCAATTATAACTTCTGATAGTTCTGTAAATACTGACAAATGTAATATAAGGCTATGTTTTAATTTCTGGGCTTTTCTTTTCCTTGACATTTTGAATTTTCGTACAGAGAGGTTAAGTATATTTACCTCGTACATCTGGTACTTTGGTGGGAAGAATAATGATGAGTATAATAAAGAATCAAACAAAATTAGTTAAATTGAACTTGTGAAATCAGTACAATTGTATTAGAATAGTTTTTTAAAAAGTTGTCAAAGTAGTTTGTGTCCTCTATAAAACAGAAATATAAAAGCAAATAATACAGCTAATTATGAAGAATGACAGAATGCTAAAATTTAACAAATTATTAAAAGTTAATGTATTTAATCAATGACAAAGTAAAAAGAGAGAGAGAGAGAGACTTTAAAAAAGATCTGTATGGGGCAGTGGACAGTGTATCTCCCCTAACAGAAAAAAACTGTAAACCACCCATGACATCCTGATTCTCCAAAAAGTAAACTGATCAAGTATCTATATCTAATTACCAGCTAACAGGAAATAATAGAGACAAAACATAATAAATACCATGTGAATGAAATCAACAAAATTCAGAATATGAGAAACTATGAAATAAAACAGGTTTTTTGCCCCCAATAAATACATGCAAGGGTGGGAAAAGTCAGGAAAAAGTATGTATACATTTTTATAAAAGAAAAAAGATATGGATCAAATGCAGGATTTTGCTTTGAATTATAAGAAAAAAACTTGACTAGAACTCGTTATATTTTGAAACTTGAACTCTAGTTATATTTTGCATAATGAAGTAAATAGTGATAAAAAGGTTGTGTTTTCACAAGTTCAATTCTTTCTCCGTTTGGACGTTTGAAATTTTTGATAAATATTATGTTAAAAATTTCTAAAAAAAACAAACAAAAAAACCCAACCATATCAAGAATTGGAATTGTAAAACAGTTTATAATACTCCAAGTTCTTGCCACGTGACAGCCCTTACTACACAGCTTATACTTTTTTTTAGACTAGGTCAACTCAATTTTTAAGTAAAGTGAGGTTTTGTTTTTTTTTTTGTTCTCCTGTGTATGTTTCTAAAGTCCTTTAGGTAAGGTACAAAAACAATCCCTCCTCCCAATATTAATTTTGATTTTGTCATTCCAATATTCCGTATTTTACAGTAATTTGCTTAAACAAACCACAGTCTCAATAAAATACAACACAAACAGAAACAGAACCAAATGACTGGCTTGCGCAACACCATTCCAATTATCTTTAGGTTCCACAGTTCAGGTCCATACAAAATGAGGTAGAGTTAGGCTATGCATGTACTACCCAGAAATATCTAGCAAACAATTATTTTTATAAAGAATGAACTATCAATGAGCAATGTTTTGTATAGATGGTAGAGACAGGTCATATAAAAGCCACTAATACAAATTAGTGTTGAACAACACCCAAATACAAAAGGGAAAGGTAGCTAAATATAATGTGTATGTGTATTTCTTCAATTTCAAAATAAAGATATTAAAATTAATATATAACTATTATAAAAAGAACTAGGGCATAAAGAGACAAAGGTCAACACTACAAAATAATCCCAAAGTAGATCCTGGTGCACTGAGGTCAGTATTCAACAAGGTGGTCTTTCAAATTGATAGTAAAGTTGGTGAGCTATCCAGAAAAATAACATTTTATTCCTACCTCACTTCCTACACAAAGTAAATTCCACATAATGGTACACATTTGAAACCTATACACTGTTATAGGTGTACAATTGAATAATGCTTTTCAGTTAAAAAGTTACAAATAAATTTCACATGGCTCAAGACTTAAACATAAAATAAACCATATAAATCTATCAGAAAATCTGAAGAAAAGCTTTCTTAGCAAGACATAAAACACATAAATTATAAAGAAAAAAATAGAAATAAAGATGACAAAATTGGTTACAACACAAATTTGCCTATAAGAATTTCTTAAAGGTGACAATAATAAGCAAGTAAATTGAAATAATTTGTTTTAGATACCTGTAAAAAGTGTGCCAAGACCATATTCATATACATGTCTTCTTCCTCTCTGCCACTGCCCATGAAACACAGATGCTCCCCACCAGCAATAGAGCCAGACTCGATGGATTGCTTCTGTGCTTCTAGCAAAGACTTTACTGACTGTGCAAACTCAGATGGATTCTGCAGCATCTAGACAATTTTTTAAAAATTAAAATCACGGCAAGCCTTGGTCTTATATACATTTTCAAAATTTGATATACCTTTCCAGGACATAAATCAACATATAAAAAGCAACTGTGAAAACAAAGGGAAGAGAGAGCTCAAAAATAAAGTCTCCAAGATAACAACAATTCATATAAGTGTAACTGCAATACGTTACAACAAAAGTTTAAAATTCACAGAAAGAATAAATCATGCAACGGGAGTACCAGAAAAAAATTTATTGCTGTTGTTGTTTCTTAAATAACAAACTATGGAATCCTGAGGTATCAAAACCAAAGCATTTAATATTGAGTCTGAGTGAAAGGGTTCATGACTTATAAAAATAATACACTCAACGTGTTTTTCAGTTTCCACTTGCATGGCAATCCATGATATATATTAAATTGCTTACCCTCATGAAAACAAATATGCCAATAACTGCAAAAATCTGTTAAAGCTATTATATTATGCTATATAAAAGGCACACAAAAGTCCAATAGAAAGTAATAAAAAAATTGTAAAAAAAAAAACAAATCAATAGAACACTTACAAAAATATATCTTTGTTCAACATCATTAATAATTACCACTGTTTTTCATTTATCATTCTTATAAAATGAAAAATAATTGGAATGTCCAATAATGCTGATGATGTGAGACAATCATTCTCATTTACAATTGTAAAATCCAGCCTTTTCAAGGGGAAATGATAGTCTCTAGAAACATTTTATATGTCCCCACCCCATCAACCCAACAGTTCTACTTTTAGGAGTCTATTTTACAGAACTGTTTTCAACAAGATCACAAAGAATATGTAAAGTTGTTAACTGTAGCACTGTTTATTACATGAAAAATTGAAAACCAAAAATGCATATCCACGGTTACCAATTATGGCATATATGTACAATAGGCCACTATACCGTTTTCAAAATGATTGTACTTAAATAGAAAGATCTCCATTCAATGAACTGTTGGGTATGAAAGAGTAAGTAAAAAAAAAAAGTGAATTGAGAAGTATATGAACACATACATAGTGAAGATTAAAAGATTAAACAAGATGGTGGTAATAGCTAACTCAAGACAATTTTTGAATTTTTTCAAGAATCACGAGTAAAATTTTAAAATAAGCATAAATATAGGAACACCTAAAAGTTTCTGAACTTCCTGAACACCTAAACTTCAAAGAAAAGGAAGGCATGTTCACTTTCAGAATGCAAGTACGCCTCACAGCACTCGAAACTCTCTGTGTTGTTATACCTTCATTTCCCATGAGGTTTCTTTCAAACACCACCTAGGCTTTCCAACATGCCCTTTCAGCCTCAGTATTGCTTTTACAAACAAGTTGGAAAGAAGGGTGGAATGCACAGGTAGCAAAAATGGTTACTTATTTTCAGTTCTCTTCTAAGGCTCTGCTAACTCTAGAACAGCTTTAATGTTGTCAATTCCAGTTTTATTTACTGTCCAAAGCATCTGTGATAATAGCTATTTACATCATCCACTCTTTAAATATGAATCTAGAAAAAGTAATTAATAAAATTAAATCAATGTGACTCTAAGAAATCAATTTTAAAAACTGAGTATTCTTATTAAATGATTTTATTATGTACTTAAGTATTCACAATGAAAAAAAGGTTTAAAGTAAAACCTTTCAAAATTCTTACTCTTATTGTAAGAGCTAATATTCACAGAGTACTTACTCAGTGCAAGGCACCATGCCATATGCTAAGTCAAGTAGGTCATTGTGAGAAGTTTAGAATTTACTGACATAATAATGGTAAGCAATATAAGCCATAGTTAACAGTGCTTTCATCCATCCTTTATGATGTGAAAAGGGCATCCTAGGTGAAAAGGAATTCTAAGAGTAACACTTCTTATAAAGGCAAACACTCCTTCCTTAAGCAGAAAGTAAAACATCCTTAAACTGGTATATTTATTTATGGGCCAAAGTAAAAGCTTATTTCTTCTGACTTTGCATTTATACTAACCAGATCTGAATCTAAGTGGAAGGCAGTTGATAAATGCCCAGCATTATATTGTTCTGCAGGACGGCAATCCACCACAAAGAATCGGACTCCTTCCTAAGAGAGAAACATTTAGCACACTGTATAATTTACCATGAAGTTTACATTTTACACAATATAGTAACAACCAAGAGAGGAAGAACAAGTTTTTTAAAAAATGATTTCACTCACCATTAGGAGGGCCCAATCACTCTAGATATAAAAAAAAATAACCTCAAAATAGTAATTTTAATCATGCTAAATAGTCAAAAACATTGCTTTTGATTGAAAAATCTTAACATATGTAATACTAGAAATCAGTTCAAGTTATAAAATATATCAGAATTTAAAAATGTTAAGGCATATTATATCAACCCATTTTTAAAAAATGATAGATTACGAACAAATCTAGCCACCGTTCCTATTTCTGCAAACAACTACAGACTTCAATATTATTCACATCAGAAATCTTTCATGGATGAGGGGAGAGTTTACTGTAAGCTGTCAAAATTCTCATGGATCTCTGAATTGTACAATATGCTTTCAAATAGTATGTCTGAACAGAAAAAGATGTGAGATACTTGGGGTTTTTTGAAAATTCTGAACCATCAGTTCAGACAAATTAAGAAGTACAGTTGAAAAAAACCTATTGTAAAAGGTCTATTCTTCTGTATCTATTCTTCACTTCACCTTGAAAATTACCCTGCCTTCCAAATAATACCTACCCATTGCTAATTGCTACACTGTTTAATAAAGAATATATTTTGAAAAACAGTTAATATTGGCTGGCTCTTTAAATTTTTATTAAGATGATAACAGACAGAAATGAAGGCATATGTTTTTACTCTTCTTTGTTATATTTTATGACACTAAGTCATATATAATCACTCAGTATCTAACTATAAAACACTAACTTTGGTCTTGCAAATACCTTAGAGAAAATAACATTTCACAGTTGCCTTATCAAAACACAAGAAAAAAAATTTTTTTTTTGGAGACTAGGTCTCACAATGTTGCCCAAGGTAGCCTGGAACCTGTGGACTCAAGCCTCCCATTAGCTGGGATTAAGGCACACACCACCACACCCAGCAAGAAAATATTTTAACATAAGAACTGGTGTCAAAAATAATTGTTGACAACTGAAATAACATAGAAGCTGGCAGCTTAAAAATGATCATTTGGACAGAAGATTTAATATATTTAGCATTCAAAGAAAGCATTAGACACATTGTTGTAGTAAATTTTTTGAGAAATCAACAAACAAGGAATGCTGTTGATTCCATGCATGTTGGTTTCATGCATTTAAAAGGGGCAGTCCTTTGATAAATTGGGTATTTTCTTTACTTACCCCATGCAGCTGATTTGCTTGAAGGATCTCTGACACTGAGATAGCCAGGCAAAGAGCCTGACTCAGATCCGCATCATCATCCTTAATTCCCAACAAAGTACTACCAAATAGGTGATGATTATCCTGTTTGAAGAGAAAATTTAAAATACCATGAAAAGAAAACAAAATCAACATTTTTTTCTAAAAGTATTTTTATTAAATCACATAAAAGGTGAAATAATTGTATACTAGCTTAAGGTATAAACTTTTTAAAATTTAATATTAAATCAATCTAAATATTATAGGCAAAAATTTGTAAAAGGTTATCAGAGTTTATAAATGAAAGGCTAAGAAAAAACACATTGAACATTTATTTTCCATACTATTACCAATTGTTAAATATTAAATTTCAAAAACTATTTATAACTTCATATTTTAATAAACAAAAATATGATGTGCATTATATTATAAACTAATCTAATTCTTGGTCTAGTTAGAAATTGCTTGCATAGATTATCTATGTCTGGGAAAAATAACTGATTTTCTCAAAAGACTGAAAAGAAAAATATATGACTTGTTTTCCACCCATTTCCTAGCAACTATTCAATGGTTTGACTTACTTAACATTGTTGGGAAATAAGGTAGTTTACAGAAGGCAATTATTAAAATAGGAGCAATTAGTTCCTAGCAATACATTTAATTTCAAAGGAAGTGTTCAAAAGTCTCCCTTACCTCCCTTCTGAAACACACTAAATTATGTACTAAACATAATTTCTTACATAAATTATGTACTAAACAAAAATTATGTACTAAACATAATTTAACCTAATTTTGATGTTTCAATAATATGGTGATTCACCAACTAGCAATTATTTTAGTAGAATACCTTCAGAAAAAAAAAGATAATTTTCTTATGGGCACAAGTCACAAGTAACCTGTTAGCCTAAAAAAAATGGTACTTCTGAATTATAAAATTATGATAGAGAGGGCCTCTATAGTAGACACATGCAAGTAATGAAAAGAATTCACTACCTTGAACCAACAGGAGTAGAGAACACACAAACAGGTAAATAAAGAGAAAAACAAAATTAAATTTAAAATTTAAAAAATGAAAACTGCATAAGAGCTCTTAGGGATAACCTAAAGAGAAATAATACCTGTATCATGGAGGTTCCAGAAGGAGAAAAGAAAAAAACATGAAAAAAATTTAAGGAAATAGTTGCTGACAACAACATAACTCTGGGAAATGAACCAGATATCCTGATTCAATTTAAAAAAAAAAAACTGATTAATAAATGGGCAGCAGATCTGAACAAAGAATTTGCCAAAAAGGATATCCAGAATGTCAATAGATATATGGAAAAATGTTCAACATCACTTTTAATGAGATGCAGGTCAAAACCACAATGAGAGATCATCTCACATCAGTGAGAATGGTGTACATCAAAAAGATCCCCAGCAACAACTACTAGAGAGGATGTAGAGAAAGAAGAACCCTGTAACTCTGCTGGTGGGAACAGAAACTGGTCCAGCAATTTGGAATGTGGTCTGGATTTACCTTAAAAAACTAAAAGTAGAAATACCATATGACCCAGTAATCAGAATCTCAGGCATCCATCCAAAGTACATGAAACTAAAAATTATATGCTACACAATGTTTACTACACCATTACATACAATAGCTAGGATATTCAAACAACCTAGTGAACACTGATAGAGGAATGAATCAAAAAGATGTAGCAGATCCACACAATAGAACATTAGTTTGCCATAAGGAATGATGAAATGTTGCCATTTACAAGACAGTAGGAGTTTCAGGGAATTATGTGTGGTAAAGTAAGTCAGAATGACAAAAACAAGTACTGCATGTTTATGTGGCAGACAAAAAGACAACACTAAAAACTAATGGACACCAATAATAGCCCTGAGCTTTCTGGGATTACAGGGAGGGTAGAAGGAGAAAGGGTCCAATGTGTGTAACAATGGTGGTAGAAGTAAAAAGATGTATAAATGATACATGAAAACATTTTTTTGATAGGCTAGAACAGGGTGCGCAAGCTTCTTCTGAGTTTTACTTTCTAAGCACTCAAATTATGCAGGCTTCTAATAGGGTATCTTTTCTCATGAAAACACTTGTCTACTTTGAAAAAGGCTCTAGGTCTCTATGGGGCTAAGTAGCCCTTTTTTTGTTTTTAAGGTAGCTCTACTTCATTTAAAAGTGTATAAAGATGAACTCCAGATAAAAAAGATATAGCTATACATCCTCCATCCAATTTTTGTAATATAATTTTTAAAGTCAAGAAAGCATATAAGAAATATCTCAATTTTCTCATAATTGATCAGAACAAAGGTTTCTAGCATATTTGTGCACTTTTTAATATGTATGTCCCTTCACTATGAAGACTATTTACAGTGAAATCACACAAAACTGTAACACATGAAAAGACAGAAATAACCTAAATATTTTAACTAAAGTACATACAGCAGAAATTATAGAACAATGTTCAAACTGTAAAATTCTTTATAATTGGTCATTTATCTTATACCTTTCTAAATGAAGCTGGTGTTTTACTGCAATAATATTGTGCCAGAGAGAAAAGGTCTTCTATATCTTCTAGGTTCAAACTGGAGGGAGTATTTTCTAAGAACTCTGAAATTGGATTACATACATTTTAAAAATTATTAGTGAAAATACAACAGTAGACATTTTTATGTATTAAAGCTAGAATATCATAATATCAACGTAACAAAAATTGTATAAAATGGAATTTCAATAGTAATGTCTTTGACACTGTTTGGGGAGATGAGAATTTCTCTAAAGGAACTGAAATTCCTAATGCATTTCTACTATTAGTGAACAATGCAGTCAGATAATCAAATCAAACTCATAAGTCTTTACAGAAATGTGACTTATTTAACATGGTATTTAAATTCTGGATTAATCTTCTAAATCTGTAGATGAGGAAAGTGAGTCTTAGAAAATTAAGGGACTTGAAGCTGGGTACGGTGGCATGTGCCTGTAAGCTTCAGCCTATGAAGCAATTGAGACAAGGGATCGCGGTTCAAGTCCTGATAGGGCAACACAGTGATACCTAGTCCCAAAAAACAGCTGGGCATGGTGGTGCACATCTGTAATCCCAGCTACCTGGGAAACTGAGGCTGGGGATTGCTTGAGTCTGTGGTACCCCAGGCAAAGTGAGCCTGTGGCTCCATGGGCAAAAACAGCGAGACCTAGTCTCCAAAAAAAAAAAAAAAAAAGAAAGAAAGAAAATTAAGTGACTTGAAATGCTTTCTCTATATTGATACTTACGGATAACATCTTCTTTACTGTCAGACTCCTGTGCTAAAATAACTTCTCTGTAAAAGAGAACTCAGTTAATTTGAGTTAAATATTAACAGAGACCCAGTGAATGAAAAGGAGAAAAATCTAAGTAAGAAAATACTTACTTTGCATTAACAAGAATTATTAACATTAAGAAATAAATAAAAAATGGATCTGCTTGTTGAAGGTATCCATCCCATATTGCCTGTGTGACGTCAAGGGAACAGTAACATGCAAAAAGGCTTCCAAGCTGTAAAAAGGAAATGAGAGACAAAAACCATTTAAAATAACTTTTTTTAAAGAAAGTATTAAAGAGAAGGGTAACATTACATTTAATCATCCACAGCACCTGATAATTAATGTATACCTTAATGTTAGTGTATATAGTCCAAATGCAGAACATGTGGATTCAAAGCGCAATTGGAGCCACTTACTAGCTGTGTGATTTAGGGCATGTCACTTAACCTCTAAAGCTTCCATTTCTACTTCTGTTAAAAAAAAAAAAAAAAAAAGGAATACCATTGCCCATCTTCTACCAGTGTTGTGAGAAGAGAAATGATCTAGAATATCTAGCATATTTTGCCATAGTGAAACTAGCATAATTACCTACAGAAGTAACTAACATAATTATATTAGAGTATTATTTAACTTACAAGGTAGTTGTAAGGATCAAATGGTAATTCAAGTGAAGCATACCCAATAAAATGGGTATGACATTTAATGAGAAATGCAAATTGCTTCCTGAGTTTATTTGTTAATTTCTGAAACAGATGAGCTGACAATCATATGCCTCAATAGGTTTTGAAAGCTTTAGGATTTTCTACTTCAAATAAGTTGTAAATGTATAAATTTCTTTAGTGTTCACTTGTCTTTTAAATGATATATTTTGATCATTCAATTTTCATTAGATATAGAAACAGTTTCACCTACAGATTTAAACTTAAAAATATTTTTAATGGCTAAAGAGAGCTAATGAGAATACATTTAGTACATATGCTGTACCAGTACTAAACTACTGTCATAATCATTTATTAAAAAGTCTCTTATATTTCAAAGTAAATATCTTTCTTCCCATTTAACAAGTAAGGAAATGACCTTATAGCAAAGAGCCTTCACAAGCTCACATAGCTAGCAAGTGAAGATAGTCAGACTAGAAAAAGAAGCCTAAGAACACACAGCCTGTATAACTGACATCACACTTAACAGTTTTTTAAGTACATGATGCTACAAATGTTTTTTGTTGTTTCAAAACTTACCATTATAAAGACAGATTAAAAGATGCAGATACAAAGAGCAATATAAAGCTATCACTAAGCTCACTAAACTAAAGATAATACTGCATTGCTCATGGGTATGGGCTCTTAAGGTTTAGGTAGTAGTTTGATTTGTTTCATCTCAAAATTTGAAAAAGCAGTTGTTTTAGTAATCAATTAAAAATTGCTACCAACACCAAGTATTAATCCAGAATTCCTGCAATAGATTCAACCCACACCCTCTGAAATAGGTAGTATAAATTCCTTTTTACACATGAAGAAACTGAAATACTGAGATTGCATCTTAAGTCACATTATGATTGGCAGAAATGGGAATCTTTCTGAAGTTAGGTAAGACAGGGCCCAGACATATGTTTAGCTGTTGAATATATATTCTTTTAGCAGCCAAACAGTTTTAGAAAGATACTCAAGTTAACCTAGAACAGCAATTCTGAAAGTGTATAAAATACCCTAGAAGTTTCGAAGAGTATTAAGAGGGGGAGTTCATGATGTCAAAACTATTTTCATAACACTTAGAGTTTCTCTTTAACATCTTTACTTTCTCACAGATAAAAGAATTTTTCAAAAGCTACGTGAAACAGTATTATCAGAGATTAATGCAGTCAAATATATGAGATTTATAAAATATAAAAAAAGTCATTATCCTCACTAATTCTTTTAGAAAATAGTTAATTTTTCATTCAAGATCAGTTACTTATGTTAACATCAAAGATTTGTTACTTCTACCTGAACTAATAAATATCTTAAATTTCTAAGTCTTAATTTCTAATTAACATAATGCATACAAATGATGATTCTTCAATAAATGTCGGTTGCAAGCAGTCTGAGACCAAAAGGTTTGGGAACTGACCCAGAACAATTTCCCAATGAAAATGCATACACAGAATGACAGAGCACTGAGATGTAGTTTATGCATTTTTATGTAACCTTAACTCATTTTCTTTGTGACTGTATGTTAATTATTGTATAGACCAACAATAATTTAATCACACATAGATATGTAAATGTGTGGCATGTTTATATATCTTTATAAAACTAAAGGATCAGCCTTATATTAAATAATCTGAAGTAATATAAGAGCAAAAAAGCATTTCTGAAGTGCCAATAACTTTATTCCTTTGTTTTAAATAACGATGGTCTATAATTTAGTACATTTTTCTTTCTTTTCCTTTGAGGGGAAAACAGCCTGATTATAGTTTATAGAAATCTATTTTTCATTAAGTGTTCCTACTTTCACTTTATTACCCAGTTGAGTGCATAGGAGTCTGGAGTAATTTTCTTTGTATCAAGAAAAGAACAAAGCTCAGGCTCATGGTACTGGATGAGTAATCGGAAAAGATGAAATGGTCTCCCTTTCAGCAAACAATCCCTAGAAAATAAGAGAAGCAAGGTTTCTTGTATTAATAGGTCAGAATTGATCATATTATTAACCAACAATCCTGCAAAATCACCTCGTCTCCCCACCCCCCCAAAACACCTCAACACCACAACATTCACAGCAAGTGCCTGATAAAACCAAGTAGCGCCCTCTTTCTAACATCTTTAATATACCTTGAGAAAAAATTTGCAAAAGTAACTAGTCTCCTCAAAATTTTTCCATATAAATTAATGATAACATTCTCAGACTGAAAATAAAACCTATCAAGATGTACTAAATAGGAATTTAAGCTTTCAGAGTAGAAGGATCCTATAGGGAACCCAGAATCTTAGAAGCTGTTGAAGTGACCTGCATATCAGGTGCTCAGTGAATTCCTGGTAGTGTCAAGCATTCACCTTACCAAGTAACTATACTACTCCTTGCTGGCTTTCTTTGTGATTCAAAGCATGCACCATCATAACAAAATACAATATTTATACAAACAAAATAACACGTGTCAGACACTTCACAAAGTTATCCCATTTCAACTTTATAAGCAAACCTATGAAATGAATACTATTATTGTCATCCCTCTGTTACAAATGCAAAAACTAAGGCTTAGTTGTGATCAAGCAGGCCACTCAAAGTAAGGCAGCCATAATGTGATGAAGCTAAAACTATATACAGAAACTTGGCATTAAACCAGTAGGTTTATACTACCCCCTTCCATATATGAATTTTGATATTTTAGCAAGTAATATATTGGTATGGGTATAGTCTCTAAAATAAAAAATAAACCATAAAAGAACTGAAATTAAGTAAAAGGCTTTATACAAAAAAGTTAGTAAAAAAGCCCTTGGTTGGTATGTGGTGTCCAGAGACAGAACAGGATTCATATTAGCAAGATTACATCTCATCCTTAGTGTGAATATTTTTCCTGCTTTGCTAAGGCAAAACAGATATAGGTTGTGAATACGGCAAGGCATAAATTGTGAAATAGCCTAGTTTCTGGTCTCCTCAAAAAAAAAATGGATACCCCAGGTAAGACAATGCAATCCATTCACTTAATAACTCTGTACTAAATATTCTTCCAATGCAAGGTACTGTGCTTGACAGACCCAGGTTACACAGGAATCGGTGATAAGATACATTAAAATGAAGTTCTAGAAGCATTTTGGGTGACTATGTACTATTCAGGGCATTAACAATGATCTTGTAGTACTCTTATATATCCAAGTCTTATACAGTAACTATAAATACCAAAAGACAAACATGTTTCATGCCACAATGTAAAATTCCTGCCCCCTACTAGTAATACTACCAACATTCTCTAGAAAGTTGGAACATCACATCCCTTGCTAGTACTAGCACTGTTACACCAGAGGTTTAAATATGTAAGTTAAAATATAACATGCATTTGAGAGACTTAGTTTATGAATTTCAGTCTCAGCTCTGTCATAAGCTTAGCCCTGTGTCTTAGCATCTCTAGGTCTATCTTCCTTACATGAAGAGCTGAGGTATCAAAGTAGCAGAGAGAGTCTCCATTCTGGCATACACTAGAATCACCTTGGAAGTTTTTAGAAAGTATCTATACGTCAAGGCTCTGTCTGATCTTTATATTTAAAAACTTCAAAGATTAATATGCTTCAAAAGTTCTTTGGCTGAACAGATATCTCTCCAAAGAAGATATACAAATTGTCACTAAGCACATGAAAAATGTTAAACATCATTAGCTATCAGGAAATCCAAATGAAAATCATAACAAAATACTACTTCACACTCAGTTTGGTTATAAAAAAAGTTGATGAAGATATGAGAAAATGAGATATTCATTTTCAGCTCACAGAAATTGTAAAATGGTACAGTTGTTGAGGAAAACTAGTAATTCATCAGAGGGTTCAATAGAGTTATATCAGAATTTAGCAATTCCACTTCTAAGTACAGATGCAAGAGAAATGAAATTATATGTCCACACAAAAATATTACACAACTATTCATTGCAGCATTATTCATAATGACCCAAAAAGCAAAAA
The DNA here is from genome assembly GCA_004024945.1 of Uropsilus gracilis. Lineage (NCBI taxonomy): Eukaryota > Metazoa > Chordata > Mammalia > Eulipotyphla > Talpidae > Uropsilus > Uropsilus gracilis. The sequence goes on along the minus strand of PVHY01011701.1, from coordinate 5,225 downwards.
TCCAAATATCCATCAACTTTTAAATGAGAAAATAAAATGTGGTATATATGTATATATGAATGCACAATGAATTGCTATTCAGGGAAAAATAAATGTTTTATGCTACAATATAGATGAATCTTTAAAACATTCTATGATTCAATGTATGTGAAAATGCCCAGAATATATAACTCCATTGAGACAAAAAGTTGATTAATGGTTGCCTAGGGTTGAGTGTTGGGATAAAATAAAGAATTATCTATTAATGTGTACAGGGTTCCCTTTGCAGATAACAAATATTTTCTGAAATTCACACAACTCTGTGGCTATACTATAAATCACTAAACCGCACAAGCTGAAAGAAGTTTATAATATGTGAAATATCTCTTAATAAAACTCTATCAAAACAAAAGTTCTTAAATTCACATCCAGACTCAGTTATGTACCAGAAATGTAAACCTGGATAACTTATTTAATCTCCTTCACTTGCCTCAGTTTCTGTAGTGGTAAACCAGAAATATATAGCTCATAGTGGTTAGTTTAAATGAGAAAGAGCACACAGCACTTACATCTAGTATAGTGTGTTATCACATAGGAAGTATTAAAAACGGTAGATTTTAAATTGAAGATTAAAAATGGCAATCCTCAACTAAATTCCAGAACAGTGTTTCCTACCTTGACTGCATATTGGAATCAAATGGGAAACTCTTAACAAGCATTAATGCCTGGGAGCTCTCTTCAAAGATTTGTTTGGTTAGTTAGCCAGGGAGGCAACATGATGATCCGATGCATAGCATTAACCCTGGAGTATTGACCCTGCCACTCCTCACCAACCCTTCCCATCTCCACAACCACAAAAACACACACACACACCCACACCCCACCCACTCACTCACCCGACTATCTTGACTTAAACAACACACACACACTCTCACCCTGTCTATCTCAACTTAAGTTATCAATCACACACACACACACACACACACACACACACACACACACACACACATTCTCTCTCTCCTTCCTCCCTCTCTCCTTCCTTCACTCCCTCCCTCTCCCTCTCTCTCTCCCCCTCTCCCTTTCTCTCTCTCTCCCTCTCAACTTAAGTATCAGTTAGTTACCCAAGGAAGCAATCCCTCACCTTCAGGGCATGTTAGGTTTGACCCCATTATACATTCCCACAGCAGTCCATAGTTAACTTCTACTCAGCATACTTCTAATTACTTGTTTGATGTGGGATACTTGCCAGTATTTCTAGATACTACAGCTACATGTCAAGCTGTTTTCCCCATACTTCACTTATGGTAGCCCTCCAAAAATTCTACTTCTCACTTAGACACCGAATGTTACTTTCACTTTACAGGCAAAGAAGTTAAAATATGGATGACACCAAACACTGACACTACATATACAGACTCTAAAAGCATAAATTCTTAATGGGTCCCTTTAAGATGTTTATAACACAAAAATAAACTCAATAATTATGATTCAAACAACCCTGAAAATTATGAACCCTTTATCACCAAAATAAAATTATTTTAGCTCAACGCAAATTAGACTGGTATTCATTTTTAAAACTATAATAACTAAATCATATCTTACCTGGGAATGTATTTATTCATGATAGCATAAAAGCAGTTGTATAAATCACTGCGTGGCAGCTGAAGATGCACCAACGGTTTAAGTAGATGTATCAAGCTAAGAGACGTACTATATTTAATGTTACGTGATTTACAATAAAAGGTAATTACAGATTCAACATCCAAACGTAATTCTGCTGCCTTCTCTTCTGGTACTGAAAGCTGGTCTAGAAAACAAATGTCAAAATAAAGTTATCAAGGGTTTGTTAGAAGTTCAATTATTGAACACAGCACTTGTACAGTGTTTGATGCTATTATGGTTAGCATATGACAAAGGCAAAGTAAAACTATATGAAAGTAGTTTTACTTATTCAGTATTTACTAGCTACTCAGTGAAGACATAATAATAATACCTAACCAATAAACTCTAGACAGTTTTGATAAAAAATAATATATGCACTAAATATAAGAGTGGACAATATGAAGTAAAGCAGAAGGACAGGTAGGCATAACTCATATTCCTGGAAAACAAGTGTTTTATTAACAAAAGATTATCCTGTACTCCATGAGAGCTTACAGCATTGGCAAGGGGGAAGGGAAAGGGATTCATTTCCCACCATTAAGTTCCTTTAACTTTGCCCACACCAGTAATAACATTTGTGAAATTAATACACAAAAGCCTAATCAATCAATCATTTAACTAAAATATGATAGAAAGAGAAATGAAAAGACAACAATGAATTATAGATGAGTTAAAAAAGAGAAATACAAACTATATCTTATCATCTTGAAAAAGCCCCTGTGGAGTTATTGGGAACCTATTCATCCGTGACTGCAAAAGTTTTTAAGTTAGTGACTTGTGATTTATAAACTTTTGAAACAAAGACCTTTTTGAGGACTATATATACCATACAGATTTAATTCTATAAATTGCAATTTACAAACTGCAACAAACCTGCAAATGTACCTAAAAATTTTAACATCTAATGCAAAAGAAACAATAGAAGTTGGGCTCTCATTTTTAAAATACTAGAAATCATTTCCTAAGAATTCAAAAAGAAGCATTCTAAAACTATTTACCAGTACTTTAAAAATTCACCTTATACAACATCAAAACAAGATAATTCTACTAAGGAGTGATTACTCCACTCAATTTTTACTGTTTGAAAACAATTATTAAACTTACCAATAAATTCTAGACAATCTTTGTGAATAACGTTCTGTTCTGGCAAATCTAAAATACCATCCCATGATGCCAAACTATCGCCTTTTCCTGCAACATTTAGCGCAATCTGGAAAAAAGATTAAAACAGCAACTAGATTCATATGTTATATCTTATTCTTAGAAAATATGCTATAATAGTTGGAATGCCTGAATACAGGATTTATAATGTAGACCTCAAAGATTGCCACTAAGTCCTTCTTTAGTCATATCACAGTAAAGGAACACAATTATTTCAAGTCTTCCTCTATTAAATTTTACTTCAGTTCATTAAACAGACTGAATTACACCAAAAAAACTGACATAATTTCATATGTAAATTTATTTCAAGTGAATAGTATAGACGGAACTTGTTTCCTCCCTTCTCCAAATTCCTTATGTTGAAAGCTAACCCTCACTGTGATGGTACTTGTAGGTGGAAGTAATTATAGTCATGACAGTGGAGCCCTCACTAAAGCGTTTAGTGCCCTTATAAATGAGACAGTAGTTCTCTCGGATCTTTTCAGCAATGTAAGGACATATTAGAGGAATTATTATTATTATTATTATTATTTTAAGTTTAATGATATTACAGCTGCTTTAAAAGCTTTAAAAAATATTTTTATTGATTATATTTTCTAATTTTAAAAGTTTTTATCTTTTAGATTTTCATACTATAACATGTTAGTATGCTACAAAGGATTTGCTTTGAAATAATCCATGGGTGGGTGGAAAAGAAGACAATGAGAATACTAATTAAACAAGATGGGCCAAATGGTTACAACAGTTAAAGTTAAGTGCTGATACACGGGGGTTGATCATAGAAAGCCTCTCAACTTTTGTGTGTTTAAATTCCTTTAATAAAACATTCAGAATACTATGAACAGCTATAATGCCATTTTTATTTTATACATACACACATACAGAGGAAACAGTTAAAAGACATACCAAGACATTATCATGTGTTTTGCTTACAGATGAAAGATAAGAGATAATTTTTTTATTTTGTTTTTTGATGTTTTCACAAACATTTCACAAACATTTTCACAAACATTTCACAAACATTGTTTTTTGATGTTTTCACAAAGATAAGTATTTTTTTCATAACCACAACAAATTCTTAATTTAAAATTAAAAAGTGACAACACACATGCAGGGGAGAACTGAAGGACAGTAAAGGAGAGGAAAATCTTTTAATTCCAACACAAAGGACCCTACTTCCTCCATTTTAAAAACATAACTAATATCACTCCATATCTGCATTTATATTTTGTTTTGCACGGTGGTGCATTCCCTATTTCACTAAACAGTATTTTAAAAAATCACTTTTAGTGACTACAAAGAAAATATGGTCTTTCAAAACCATGTTTTCAAAATTATTAAATATACCAAAGAGCACAGGAGCACATATTTAGTAAAATTGCTCTATTTGATAAATTTCATGATCTTATAATACTCACCTGCAACTAAAATAACTGAAAATATTTTACTAAATACCAATCTTAAGTGATTACATTTTATTTGTTTTAATTTCTATTTACCTTCCAAACTTTGGCCCTCAGATCAATAGGCAGTGGTCTTCCTTGAATTATATTTCTCAAAGTTTCAAGATCACAACCTCCTGCTTCCAGAGCTTCTTCAAGGTCTTTTTCCCTAAAAAATAAGTTTTTTTTGTTATGATAGATTCTAGTTCTTTTTTCTTCTTAGATAAGTCATTTACAAGCATGGCCTATAAAATGTGTCTAAGAAAAAAAAAGGTTCGTTCTTAGCTGTCAAACTGTAGTGCCAAGGAATATAAAGCGTTTTGTTTTCTTGGAAAGGTAGTGAAGTTTCACAGAGAAAATATATTCGTATTATGCATGGAGTTCTAAGAAACTCATTTATCAATTTTTCTAAGACTAAAGAAATTTTTGAAAAGACAAGGTAAGGATGCTGAAAGCACTAAGTCATAATAATAGCAGCACTGAAGGTAGTAGTAAGGACTTTGTGTAGATATGGCACTTACTTTGTGTTTCAAATACTTCATATGAGTTTTTTTAATTCTTGAAACCCTATATGATAGATTAAATCAGTGATCCCAGTCTACAGATGCTAATATTGAGGCAAAGAGGATAACCCTTTATTCTCTAATAAACACTAGAGCCAAGATAAAAATTTTACCAATTTGGTCCCAGAATTTATACTCTTAACATTACGCTAAGTAGTGGCAAGAAGTACAAATCATAAAACTAAGGCGATATGTACAAAAATGAACAATGATGTAAGACAATAAAAATGTTTATCTTTAAAAAAAAAACCTAAGGCAATAATTCAAAACACTACTGTTTGAGAATATGCAACTATACAAATATCAAGACTTGAGCAACGCATAGTTTATAAGAAACAGAAGCATCATGCAGTCTATTGGTGCTTTTTTTTTTTTTTTTTTTTTGAGACTAGGTCTCTGTATATTGCCTGGGGTAGTC
>PVHY01011700.1:34579-47131 GCA_004024945.1 Uropsilus gracilis | reverse complement strand
GCATGATGACTGGAGTACAATATCCCAGCTTCCGTCAGGGGAGGGGTCGCTCAGATCTGCTCACTGAAGCCTTGAATAAAAGTATTGTACCTGAAGCAAAAATATGAGATGCAGAACTCCACCCACTTGCCCCCAGGAGAAATAGCGATACACACAGCTCCACAGCAAATCCGGCTCCCGGGAATTGGTCACCAATGACACCAGCACCTGCCTGGCTTCACCCCAGGAATCACTTTCTTAGGTTCAGACTCTCTACCACCAGGCTGCATCTACTAATCTCACCCACTCCACTCGTGGCCTTGACCTGGCCATCACACCAGCCACCTCTGAATGCCACTTAAGAGACCCTGAGTGGGCCGGGCACTGTGGCTCATGCTTGTAAGTTTCAGCCTATGAAGCGGCCCGGGGCTAGGGATCGCGGTTCAAGTCCCACCTGGGGCTGGTAGTGAGACCTAGTTCCAAAAAAATAGCTGGGCGTGGTGGTGCGCACCTGTAATCCCAGCTACCTGGGAAGCTGAGGCTGGGGATTGCTTGAGTCTGTGGTACCCCGGGCAACAAGAGCCTGCGGTTCCACGGGCAAAAATAGCAAGACTTAGTCTCAAAAAAAAAAAAAAAAAAAAGAGACCCTGAGTGCTGGAATCACTGGGCCACTGAGAAATTGAGAATTCGCAGAATATCTTTGTGCACATTTTAGTCCCAGGATTCACAATCCTCTTTCACATAAGTAGTGATCTTAGCTACAAATAATTAAGCTCTAATAGCCTGATTCTCCAAATACCTGGTCAGCATAAGCATCTTGAAAACTGTGACATTACTGGAGCAATGTCTTATACACATACTGTCTTATGTGGCTAGTAAATCTATTTTACAGACAAATGCAAAAGATATTTTCAACCAATAGTTTTTTTTTTAAGAATCATTCAATTTTGCAATGAATTATTATTTATAAATCAAATTAATAAAGATTAAACATTAAAAACTAGTGTCAGTCAGGCAAAAAAATGGAGCAGTTCATTAGAACAATTTGATAGTATACTTTAAGAGTTAAAAATCTCTATGATCTCTAACACAGTAATTCCACATCTGCAAATAATTTGAACTATAGAAAAAATATGTACCAAGATTGCAGCACTTTAAACAATATCCTTAAATTCAAAATTACACAGTCCTGCAGGAAGAAAAAGGTTAATAAATTTTGATCCTACAATAAGAAATCAAAAATAACATTTATCTATGATAACATGTTAGTAACATATAACCTACTTTTTAGCTTAAGGGAAATAAGTTCAATACAATATTTTTAATGGTTTACCACTATATAGTTTTACATATTTTGTTTTAATTTTATTTCACATATTTATAATCAGATGTTACATAAAAGAATATGGCAATTTTTAAGTGTTGTTTTTTCCCCAGTCCTTTTATGAAAAGAAATTTAACTCCACAAACAACTTGAAAATACTGTCTTTTTCTTTGTTAAATGACATTTTTAAGTGGACCTTTCTTGACATTTATACATACAAAAAGAGCATAAAACCACTGGTTTATTGCTCAATAAATTTTCTCTAAGTGGGCACAGACATATGTACACCCACAACAAGAAATCAAACATTGCCAGCACCCAGAAAGTCTCCTCAGTTCCCCTTTCAGCCACTAGTCCACAAAATATAACTGTAACCCTAACTTCCAACACCATAAATAAGTTTTGTCTGATTTTAAGAATATAACTGGAACCATACAATATGCACTTCTTTGTATCTGTTATCCTTTGCTTAATTTATGTTTGCAAGATTCAGCTACATTGCTGAATTTAGCAGTGGCTTTGTTGTTCTATGATACTATTTCCTTATATGAATACAACATATTAATCTACTCTACTGTTGATGAACAGTTTATTATTTCTAGTTTGAGTCTGCTACAAATGGTGCTACAATGAACATTCTTGCCTGTGTCTTTGCTTGTACATATGTCAACCTTTCTTTGGGGTAGAAAGCTAGGAGAGGAAGGGGTCATCATAAGATGATTATCTTTTTTTTTTTTTTTTAGTAAATTCTGACTAAAAGTTTTTCAGAATTGTGCCAATTTATACTCCATGAGAAATATGTGAGAGATCCAGTTGCTCTCATTTTTCACCAATATGTGGTATTATCATTTACTTTTACCATTCTGGTAAGTATGTAGTGGTGTTTGCTCATGGTTTAAATTTGTGTTTTGCTTGTGAGTAATGATTAGCCTGGACACATTTTCATATTGTGATTATCCATTTGAATCTTTTTAGTGGTATGCCCACTCAAGTCTGTTGTCTGTTTTTTATTGCATTTTCTTTTACATATTCATTTATAGGAACTTTTTAATACTCTCAGGAATCTTTTATCAGATATGTTTATTGCAAATTTTTTCCTAGTATACCTGTAACTTGCCTTTTTAGTCTCTTAGTATATCTACTTTAAAGTTTTTAACATCATTATGGGGGGGGGGAGAAACACTACCTTTGGTTTATTTTGTGGCGGGATACGTAAAACATTTCTTTCTTTTTTTTAATTTATTTTCCTGTTTACTCCTTGTTATAAAATTTACATATGAAAAGAAAGAATATTAAATACCAATGATTGAATCATCAAATGTTAAAGGTGATGATAAAGTAGAAAGGAAAAAAATCAGCAAACAAATTTGACATTATCATCTGAAATAAAGGAGTTTCTATTCTTATTAGAGAATAAGAATTAAAACAGTGTTCTCAAAATTCCACTAGACAATACTCAGGAGATAGTACCATGAATGGGAAAGAGTTTGGAAGGGGAAATGATACCTGTCTAAGGAGAGTGTGCCATCCTGGTGGAGATGCTGACTCCTCAGGGACAGGCAAACACAGGGGCTTCCTCACCTGGTTAGCTTACTCCCTGGATACAGAAAGGAGTGACACAGGGCCGGGCTGGTGAGGCCAGACTTCCTAGTCAAACTCAAAACACCTGTGCAGACACAGAATGCCCTTATCTTAACACATTAGAGCTCTTGGTTGAACGTGGGACTTTGTGTTGAAGAGAATTTAGATGCAACATCTACTTTCAATTTTCTTTCCTGAACTGAATTAGTTCTGATTCTTGAGGAGGAAACTGGTGGAAATGAAAACTATTTGGACGTGTGGTGAGCCACCCTATTCCATTAGAAATGGTTTTTAATAAAGCTAATCTCACCCATTTGTGCTTGGATACAAGGCACAGCTTCCTTCCTTTGCCTTGCCTATGTGGTATTTTTATTTCTTCTTTTGAATGGAGTTGTTTTATGGGGACACAATTATTTTCCTGAAGGGGGTTTAGAAACTGCTACTGTTAAAAGACATGGCTAGTCTACTTTGTTCTCTCTTCTCCCTAAATACTCACAGAAGCTCACAGATTCCGTTATTGAATATTTTCCCACCATCTAATCTAGAGTTTCAGCTGTAAAACAAAACACTTTGGACGATGCATAGAGAATTCTTATGTCTCCCCTCCTCATGTTTAAAAGGGTAATTCAAAGTTCAGTTTTTACCCTCCCAATGTATTAAGTCACCTTTGAAAGATTTTTGAACCTGAAAAGTGTTTGACAAAGATGCAGGGAACTGGTCTGGGACATCCCCTACCATGTCTTCTGATGCTGCCCGGCACAGTTAACAGGATAAACACCCACTCCAAGGGGCCATACAGGTATTTGGAGAATACACACCCTGCACCTGGATCTCATCTCAGTTGCCCCAGCTGAGGAGGTGCTGACCATGCTCCCCTCCCATGTTCCCAGGGTGAGGAGAGGCTCCCCCACCCCTTTCCTCTGGTCTCCCCTCCAGCCTGACCAAACCCTTCCTTCCTACCTAAATATTCACAAAGCCCCAGCACAGACTTCGGAAGCTGAAGTCACATGACCATGGTGCCTCTGCAACCCTTTTCTATTCCTTACTGAAGTTCATGCTGCAGTTTCTTTTATTTTTATTTGCTTTGAATTACTTTCATTTTTATAATATCTCTGTAAATGTGACAAGATTGAATCTTGTCAATGATCTGGCGCTGCCAGCCCTAGAAGACAATTTGTGAAACTGTCCTCTCTGTGACTCAAACTAAGATCTTCCTAAATGTCTTGCACTTTCAAAGTAACATGAATGCCAGCAGTACTTAGACTATACTGGTTGTCTCCACTTTTCCTTCACAGCCTTCAAGACCACCAAGACCTCGGTCAATTCAGCTACAGTTACCTAGCAGGATAATAACAGATAAAGGCAGATTAAAAACACACACTAGAATAGTAACCCCACCTAAAAGAAGGTTGTTTTGCATCCCAGGTTGCTGAAGCTCCAAACTAGACTGCTCAGAAAACCAGGAACATTAGGATTTAAATTCATGTCTTCCTTTATGAACCATTGAACAACGTGCAGCATTGACAACACTAAGACTCCAGGCTTAATTCTCCTTTGACCTTTTTTCCTTATGTTTAATTTTACAGAAACACACTTCAAAATGGCCCATCCAAAGAATAAATAAGTCCCTTGCTCTCCCTGCTTCCGAATCTCTATCCCTAGAGATTGCTTCTCAGTTAGAACCCTATAATCTTCATGACAGGGAGAACTTTGCCCTCTCCTCTGGAAATTTCCAGGGTTCTTTTTTTTCTCCCCCTTAGTTGCTAAATTCAGAGCAGTATTTAGGCCATTCTACTTCCACCAAAAATGTCCTGTACAAGAGAAAGGAACTCTTTTCCTCCCTTTGTCCATCTTTATTAAAAGTCTCTGGCAGCAGGTGTGTGGACTGTAGAAGTGGGGGTTAGACAGACCAGTGCCCAGCCCTGCAGGAAGACCCTCCAGCTCCGAGAAGGGGTGCTCCTGACCCTCAGGACATCACACATTGGCTTGTGAACCACTGGCACACACAGCACCAGCTTTAGCTTCCCAACTCCTTTTCCTTCCTTGAGCAGGGCTTGGCAGATAGGGGAGGTAGATGAACTAAGATATTTTTTTGAGTTAACTCCAAGAAAATTATGGCAAGCTAGGTGTTTAAGGTTGGTTTCAGAAACAGTAACTCTTAAAAATCTCCCTTTCCTCTAATATCACTTCATCAAAAGAGCTATAAAAATCCTGAGTTACCGAGCTCTCTGGATGATTGTAAGGCAGAATTGAGAACCACTGCTTTGCATCTACCAAAAAGGATTCACTCTTTGTTTTAGATTGGACTTTTGGAGCTACTTACTACTAGAGCACTTTGTCTAGCCACATGCTGTAAGTACAGTCAGAGAGGCACCACCTGGACATTTGCTCTCCGCCTGAAGCCACTATGAAACTGGGTGCCCAACGTCCTCTGTTCCATTAATATGCATGTTCTCACAGTTCATGAACTCTGGTGCAAGTGAACTCTGGGCAAAAGGCAGGAAGATAACTCTGAAGTATAACACTAAGTCAGAGGGGTGTGGAAGAGTCCAGAGAAACTCTGCCTGGAAACTCTGAACGAGGTTGTTGATTATATGAGGGTCACTCTGTGAATTTAGGCTGTATAACTCTTAACAGGGAACCTGCTAGTTGGAGCCCCATAATGTCCCCTCTCCAGGCTGCCACATGGGTAAGCATTTCCCATGTGAAAAAAGGAAACTTTAAGATTTCACTCCTATTTGTTTGTTTGTTTGTTTATTTGTTTGTTTTTGGCACGCTAAGTGACACAAAAATATATTCTTCCCCCCAGACCTTAATGACAAAAGTCTAGCTAACGCTGGGATTTTCTTTAGATCCCAGGAAGGCAGGCACCAGTTATCTCTTAGAGAATGACCCACTACACTCACCAAGCCACACCCCATCTTAGTGCTGTTCTGGGGGAAGCAGGTTCCCCACCCTCAGGCTGGATACCCAGAGAGCACTAGACTGATGACCTGGGGGGTGGGGTGCAGGGGAGGGTGGGGATGAAGCTGGTCACCCCCAGGCACAGGGCCACTCCATTGTGTACTTGGCAGGCAGGAAACTGCAGGAATCTGGTCTTCTCACTACTGGGCTCAGCTATCTCACCTGCTATCTTTATTGTTTAGATATATTAGTGTTTTTCTTTCATTCACTCACATAAATCAAGGAGGCCCAAATGTCCCAGATAACTCCAGATAAAATAAGTGTGGCAGCAGTGCGTATAAAGCAAGCCATAGCCTAGGGTAGGAAGTACTCCCTGCAGAGTGAACACAAGGCCTAGTCCTATGGGGAAATTCCCAGCCTGTTTATGAAGCAGGGCCTACAGACGCTTGATGCTTCAACATCAGGTTAACACCAGCAGAAATCTGGTGTTTTAATCTTCAGCAGAAATAGAAACCACTGAAAATATACTCCTGAAGCAAAATCAATTTCATCTATAACATCAACCCTAGACATGTATTTAGAAGTACAAAGGAGGAAGCCATATTCATGTTTTTAAAAACAACCTAAACTATACTTTCATAAAAAATATATTTTTTAATATGACAAATATATATTAAAACTGTTAGTTCCACACAATGGACTCAACTCTTCTGGATATACACACATTTTTGGATATACACACACACACATATATATATACATATTCATATATATTGTCCTGTCAACATTTATGGAGGACCTGCATAGAAAATACATTTATGCCTTGGAAACAGTTTAAGGAGTATTTGATTTAACTCCATTTGAAAGGTATCGAGAACCAGAGAAATGTTGGTGTCCCTTTAGTCCCACAGGGGCCTCACCTAAACCATTGCTTTTGCTGTTTTCTGCCTGATAGGTAGGTGACCCAAAGGAAGAACATGGTCTCAATGCTGAGAAGACCTGAGTTCAAATCTTGATCTACAGTTCACTATCTTCCATAAATCATGTAACTGTTCCAAGTAAAATGGAAAAGGGAATATCTGTGTTTCACAGTTGTCATAAAGGCTTAAAACCAGCCTTTCAAGTGTTCAACCCTTAGTAGGTGCTTGATAAATTCACTATGCGTTCCTTACTTTCTTCTTCTAATGTATTCTTTCACCCTTGATACCCTTTGGGTTTTTTACCCAATGTGATGGTTGTTATTTTTAATACCTCATAAATACTTTTTTGATGTGCTAAACTATCCTAAAGAAAATGAAGTTGTTTTGAGATGTGACAAAGAACAATATCTTGAAACTGGGAGGATCCACCATGTTTCCCCTCACAGGACAACCTCCCCTATCTCAGGAGATCACAATGGATGTTCAAACCAGCACAGTCTACCCCTATTCTGCATGCAGCATCTGTGTGACTTGCAGTCCCCTGGTCTTGGAGGGGTGCATTCTGCCAGAGACCAACAGTTTGGGAAGCAAAAGGTAACTTCTGCTGTCTTGTTGCTGAGCAGAACTAGATTCAGGTGAAATTTTTCAAGGACTGATGGCCCTTGCAAGGATGCAGGCACCCACTGAAAGTCACAGCCCCTGCATCTTTCTGACTGCCAGTTCCCAAACACAAGAAGTTCACCCTTTTCACTGCATGTGATGAAGACACCACTGGTGCTTATAATGTGCAGGCTGCTCAGGTAATACAGGAAAGGGAGATGATGGTTTCAGTTTGGGGCCAAATATCTTCTACCCAAGCTGGTTGCTGGACCTGCAACCATAGCCCCTGACCCGGTGTGTCAGTGACAGGTAGAAGGAGACTCACAGCCAAGAGCAAGCTCATAAAGATGGGGACACCACTAGAGGAAGTTTAAGTGAGGACCCCAGAAGTCATCCCAAGGTGGTAGCATGTTCTTCATGACCACATTTCTGCTTGAAATTTCACAAAACCATAGGTTAACTGTAAGTAGTACCAGAATAATTAGCTGATTAGGAAAATGGTCAAGATAAAATCAATCTGAATTATTAAGATAAAAAAAATTTTTTTTGAGACTAGGTCTCATTATTTTTGCCTGTGAAACCGCAGGCTCACGTTGCCTAGGGTACTATGGACTCAAGTGATCCACAGCCTCAGCTTCCCAGGTAGCTGGGATTACAGGCATGCACCACCACACCCAGCTATTTTTTGGGACTAGATCTCACTGTGTTGCCCCGAGCAGGACTCGAACTGCTATCCCTACCCCCAGCCACTTCATAGGCTGAAACTTACAGGCACGAGCCACCATGCCCAGTGAGATAAAATTTTAATAGTATCTTTAGAAATTATCCTTTCTTGAGGCTCATTCATTGAAATATTAAAAGTAAAAAAATAGTAAAATATTAGTAAAAAATAGTAAATAGTAAAAGAAAAAATTTATCCCCCAAATTTAAATTGTTGGGACAAAAATACTTTTATTTGTCACCCTGGTTTGCCCTCTTATCTTCACAGCCTTTTTGTGCTATATTTTGTGTGTGTGTGTGTGTGTGTGTGTGTGTGTGTGTGTGTGTGTAGGTCATCTTCCATACAATTGGAACACTGCAATGAATTTTTTGTTCTTTAAAGAACTTACAGCTCACTGGGTTATAATTTCAATATCTTTTTAAAACATTTTTCAAGATAAATAAGTGGTCACTAAAGTTGTGCTCTTGAGCAAATATGGCTTTCAAAGAAATCAAAGAAGTTGCCCAACACCAGACAACGTTGGTTATATTCCTTACACACGCATTTGAATTACACACACATTCATGCCTGTCACTTAATATACAAAGATGTTTAAAGGTTTAAGAAATGCCATCCCAAAGAAGTCAACTCAATTAATAACAAAGATCTTGAGAAATGGAGAAAAGAAATGTGAACAAAAACTGTGAGAACAGGAGTGATTATTTTGAAGTATTATCCTAGAGGATGGTGAACAGATGAACACACAGGTGTCAGCAAGAATGTCACCATCTCACAAGTGGCTCTCTGTTACCACTAGGGCCACTTGCTTGGGCCACTTCACCCTGCTAACTACATCACGGGCATCCCTTTATAACAGAATTGTAGTTCCCCATCACAGGTTACCTCAGGTGCTGACCAGTGTAGGGAGATCATCACAAAGTCCTTTCTGCCTTATAAAATTCTGTTGCTCACTGTGGGTGACTGGAGCTCTTCTGACTGTAGTGTCTACACTCCCTAAGATCCAACTGACTTGGAGTCAGGATCAGGAATATACCTCTACTTATACCTACCCTTGCACTGAGTCATTACTGCACATCTCTGAAGTACTGAACCTCTTACTTTCTAGATGTGGACACCAAAGCTTAGAGAACTTGACAGAGATGCAGGGTACTGGTCTGGGACATCCCTTAACATGGCTTCCAATGCTGCCCAACACAGTTAACAGGATAAACACCCCGAGAGGTCATACAGGTATTTGGGAGAATACACAACCTGTAGCTGGATCTCTTCTCAGTTGCCCCAGCCTAGGAGGTGCTGACCGTGCTCCTGCCCCATGTTTCCAGGGTGAATAGACACTCCCCCCCCCCTTTCCTCTGGTAACTTGCCAAGGTCCCATGGGTAGAAAAACCAGAACTCTAAGCTTTGTCTGCTAATTACAGCAGCCATGCCCCTCCCACCCCACACCATCTCTGTCCACTCAGTACAAAAATCTGGCTCAAGCTTTCGTCTCACTGTTTTGAATTCTTTCTGTACTCATCTGAGTGCTCCAGAGCCTGATGTGATGCATACTTATACATTCCCCTCCTTCCATTCCTCACTTTTCTGGGTGATTTAGGATGATGTTGGTGATAGTTGATGCAAAGCAAAATGGGTTACAGAAGTAGCTAGGCAGAACACCCTGGGTCCTCCCCACTCCCCATTTCAGGAAGAAGCAAGATGTCTCCAGACACAGATACAGAAAAGAGCAAGCAAACACTGAGGGGTAGTGACTCATCACTTCCACAGGAACCACACCTGGGGCAACCTCCAGCACAGCGGTCAGTCACCCCAAAGGCCTTCTTCACTGTGTGAAGATGTTATCAGTCCTGTATCAGATCTGCCTACCTACATAGGATGGGCAGGTTTCCAACACTGGGTCATCGGGCAGAATTCCAAGGTTCTGAGAGCTCCATTGCCTGGAGCTAATGCCTGGGGTTCTCAGAAGGAGCTGCAAAAACTTTATGATGGTCTGCTCAGGACAGGAGAAGGTAAGGTTTAGGGGTGAGGTCACAGAGGAAAAGCAAGCCTCCCCATGCAACCTTGGGCAAGCCAATTTCCAGGGAATGTCCACCCTCATATGGACAACAGTTGCTCTCTTAAGCCACTGCAAGAAGACCCAAAGAGCTAGAACTCAACTACCTAACAATGGGAGGAAAGTTGAAAACTGGCTTGGAGTTCTAGGAGGCACCAGCCCTGCAAGGGGGTGAGGAGGTTGTTTGTGCAAGGATGGGTCCCCGTAGCACCATCTGTTGGTGAGTTCATTTCATTAAGGACATGCCACATGGGATTAGTCAGGTGTTTGAAAAAAAAGAAAAAAGGAAGCTGTTCAAGGACACTTTCCTCCTAGGGCTGATCATGTGAAATAGCCACATGTGAGCCAGCCCAGGGCAAGAGCCCTGGATCCGCCTGAGGGCTCAGTTTAGAGTTGCGTAGACTGTGGACATGAGGCCATCTGCTTGCCCAAGGGTTGGCTTGTCCAACAGAAGGAAAAAATCTTTGGAAATTTTAAGCTCAATGAAACTTTTAGATTATCTTTCCCCCATACTCTCTGTATTCTTCCCCGTGCTCATTTCAAAAGTATACAGGAAAATATACCCTACTTACACAGTATGTGAAGATTTCATTTCTTTTAGATAAATACGGCAAGATGGCTGGATACTGGAAAGATAAGCCAGGAAATTGTCCTAAGAGATGTTGTCTAAGTCATTCCTTCTCAAACTGTATTCCCACTAAAGAAACAAATACAGTCATCCAAAAGATTATCATACTGGGTCATTCTATCAGTTCTTTATCCCTGTGAGGAAGTGTTTGGAATAAAATTTAGAGGAAATTTTATCCAAATAGAAAATATGTGGTGAAATGAGGACATTTTGCAAATATTCAGGGGAAATAATAACTCGTTCATATTTTTAATGCAAACACCTTTAACACTGATATACCTTTCTAAGCTCAAGGCATCTTTAGTATCTCTTCCTACTCCAAAGGCACCAAAGTGGTGGTCAGAAAACAATGGAGTGAGTTCCCTGGTCTACAAACCTCCATGGCTCTCCATTGCCTTCAGAAACAAAGCCAAGCTCTTTGACACAGCACAAACCACAATCCTTGTCTGTTTCTACCTCACTGAAATAGACTCTCTGTTGTTCTCCCTAACCTGGAACAGGTTATCCTCCAACACTACAATTGCCTTTTCTTTTTGATCCTCTGAGCTCTAGTCTTCTGTGATTTTATTCAAATATACCTCTTGGTAATTTTTCATTCCAAATAAGGTTAGTTATTCTCCCTTTTTTGTCCCTACTTTATAACTTATAAGTTCCTTGTGATGCATTTAATGATCTGTCAGCCTGTCTGTGGCCACCTCTACATTAGGATAGTAACAAACAGGAGCTCAGTGGTCACCAGTGGATACTTCCAGAACCTGGCACAGGCTCTCATTGCCTAAATATCATTGCTCTGGAAAATGGGGGGGAAAATACCACTTCTCAAGATTTTCATGATATCAATATATGAGTAAGAGGCCAAGCTGCTTAGAATATCCTATGTAGCCATTGAAAGTCTAAATATTATATGCTAGTTAAATAAATGCTTGAATGTCACTTTATCAAATTATGCACACATGCTCAGGCCGAAAGTTCACTTAAGTAAATTTGTGCAAAGCTGAGTCAGTTAGAGCAGGCATGTTGGAGGCAGTGGTACTGAAGGAGTTCCAGAATGTTGGGGCCCCATTGCTGACTCATTGGTCACCCCTTGGCTCAGCTTCCTATGTTCTGCAAATTAGCCATAAGCATAAGTCCCTGGCCCACCCTCAAGGATAGTAGGTTCAGGAGAGCCAGTTATAACAGTCCTGGGGCTCTACCAGGAGCATTCAGATCTTACCACAAAACTAAGACAAAGATGGAAATGAAAATAAATAGGCACTTTTCCCAATTCTTCTTCTCAGAGCTTGCAATTTATGTGGGTCTATAGACAGAGACCTACAGCAGAGACCTATAGGGGGGACATATAGCAGAGACCTATAGGGGGGACAATAATGCAAGCTAGAATTTGGTGAATGGTATAAAAGAGGTACAAATAAGAGAAGAAAAGAGTAATTTTATCCTAGGGAAAGGGAAGCAGGGACCTAGATTCTGTGCTTAATAGGCTCTGCATTTCTCTTGGGCTATTTAGCCCCCACAATATTGTGAGCAAAAGGGGTTAGTCCACCTTGAAATGAGCATGGAGACAGAAAGACTGTGATGTGCCTAGCTCACACCAGTTAGTTATACCTGAGGCTTCTGGTTCCAGCCTTTCCAATTCTGATACCAACGCTCAGCATTACACCAACCTGATCCCCAAGGGTTGCTGGAGAGGCCTCATGAATGTTGTGGGAAGGAAGGAAGAAAAGGAAGGAAGGAAGGAAGGAAGGAAGGAAGGAAGGAAGGAAGGAAGGAAGGAAGGAAGGAAGGAAGGAAGGAAGGAAGGAAGGAAGGAAGGAAGGAAGGAAGGAAGGAAGGAAGGAAGGAAGGAAG
>PVHY01011700.1:0-34479 GCA_004024945.1 Uropsilus gracilis | reverse complement strand
ACCAGATGATAAAGTACTTTGAGTTCCCATCCTATGTGTATGTATACTATGTATATATGTACTGCATGTGTGTGTATATGTGTGAATTTTCTAGTGTATTTCTTATTACCAACTTCAAATTTTCTCAAACCTATGATGTTCAATTACTCTTGACACTTACCCTATTTTATGTACTGGGAACTAGAGAGCAAGCTTTTCAATAATTTGTGCAAAATCTTGACAAGAGGCAGGGTAGACCCTGAAAATCTAAAACATCCCCTACAAAGCTTGATAACACATGAACTCTGGGTCTCAGTTTCTTCATCTATAAAATGGAGCTATCACATAGTCTGTCTTGAAGAATTTTTCAAACTTTACAAGCTAACACAGGGTAGAATCTACAGACAAGAAGATAAGCAAATATTTCCTCTAACCCTGAAAATGTCATTAGAAGCATTTGGAATAGGGTTCTAATTTTCAAAGAGATTTATCTGTAATGAGAAGTCTGCAGCTCAATGAGGCCAGGCTGGTGGGCACTCATAGAGGAAACCACCACCTTTGCACATGTGAACCAGTAACAATGAGTTTTCTTGCTGAATGTGCAACTTTACTCCTACTAGTAAAGTCTTGTCAAACAGGAAACAGGTTTTTAAGGCAACAGGGTCCCTGTGAGTTCAAACTTCTGCTTTCAAATGTTCTTACAAGATGCACAATTGGCACAGACTTACAGGAAATATTTAATTGGAATCGGAAGGCTCTGGCTCCACGGGCCTTGTTTTATATTGTCTGCAGGCTCCTGCTAAAATGACTTTGGGTGTAAGTACCGGTCACTCATTTTCGTATTTACCAATGGAGGCTGAAATCAAAACAGACTCGAAGGGTGCTTCTGGGGCACAGTTGCAGTCCCCATCGAGCTGGGAAATGGAAAGGGGAGAAAAACTGTCATACAAGAATTACTCTTGGGAAAGAGAAGGGCTGAGAATGAACTCGGAGTGACATTTATGAGCTTGGTATCGGTTGCTTGTGCTGATAAGCGTTGGTCATTCAAGGAAGGAACAGTCACCTTTGTGTATATAAAATATACAAGATTCATAGTCTGAAAAGACTGAACAGGAAAGCATTAGGTAAATAGAGGATATCCCTTAAAGTATAATGTGAAAATTAAATGAGTTTTAGAAGGAAGAAGGGAGGTGTTACTTTCTGAGTGAAATGTTGAGAATAGCAGCAACTCAATTTGAATCTCAGTTAACTGACTTTCAATCTCTTGCTGTCCAGCTTAGAGAATAGGGAAGAAAGAAATGCCTCACCCTTCAGAAAACCCTATATTCTCTCTGTGTCCCCTGACTTGCCTCAATGTTAGAGAACAGGCTTTAAGATCAACTGGAGGAAAGTAAGCCCTCAGGTATGCTTTGAACTGGCTGAAAGAGACTGGGCAAATGATTTCATTCCCCATATCTCCATTTTTTCTTTTTAATTTTCAAAACACAAATACTAAGAGCGCTTGTCATTTCAATTTGTGTGAATACTAGATGAGAAAAAGCCAGTCAGTTGCCTATCATAGACTCAGGCATTCCTAAGAATTCCACAAGATGAGTTACAGTTGTCATAGTAGTATAGACCACTGGCTTCCCCAAGACTTTCCATGCCTTTGCAATTATCATAACTAAATGTCATGTACAAGAACTTGTACTCTCAATGCCTGCAAATAAATACACTCAATTTTAAAATCAAGGTCAAAGTCTTAGTATTTTTGTAGCTGAAAGTGGGGATTCAAGATAGCATTTCCTGGAAATTCTAGCAAGATTTATTGTTTCAACCCCCAGCCTACTTTGATTCATGGAAATTATTCTCTTCCTTCCTCCACCCCTCCCTTGGTTTTTAGAGTATTCAATGGCTTCTGGATTAGACCTCCCAAAGTAGATAAAGGTCCTCTGCCCCCCATGACAGCTACCCCTAAACCTCCCCCCATTCATTATTCCCTACTTCCTCTAGGAACCTGCAAGATTCAGCCTGATAAGCATATCTCCATTAGGTTCAGGCTTTGCATATCTCAGAACCCACCCTCATCCTCAGACTACTCATCTCTATCCCCCACTAACTGAGGAGTCCCCTTTTAAACACAGCCTCGGGTTCCTGAGTGATGATGATTTGTGAGAAAATATTCTTCCGTTAGGCTGGAATAGACAAGATATTCTCAACAAGAAAAAAGAAAGGAAAAAGACCTTATCTTTGTAGAATTTTCACACAGGATAACCCCTTGTAAATTTGCACCTACTAAATTTACTCTCTAAGTTCCCTTCAGTGTCTTCTGCTTGTCAGTCTTGCTTGCATGATGTAAAAGTCATCCACAGAAATTTAATTTTCATATGTAATACATCCCCTCTCTCACCTCAATTCACAACCTCTCTGACTCTCCCACATGACAATTCATTTTTTTTTTTGAGACTAGGTCTTGCTATTTTTGCCTGCGGAACCACAGGTTCTTGTTGCCTGGGGTACCACAGACTCAAGCAATCCCCAGCCTCAGCTTCCCAGGTAGCTGGGATGACAGGCATGCACCACCATGCCCAGCTATTTTTTTTGGAACTAGGTCTCGCTACGGGCCCCAAGAGGGACTCGAACCGCAATCCCTAGCCCCAGCCGCTTCATAGGCTGAAGCTTACAAGCACGAGCCACCGTGCCTGGCCTACAATTCATTTCTAGTTTGATTTTAAGTCACTGCTTCTTAGCTCCTCTGATGGGATTCAGCCAAAAGGAAATCTTCAGAGATGTCCCAATAGTTCCCTTTAACTCATATCTGACAGACCATTAGCAAGTTTTAATTAGCTTTCACTTATTTTCAGAACCATTTTGTTCATTACCTCCTCAATAATGCCCTGATCCAAGACACCACCTGGATTATTCCAAGAGTCTCCTACCTGGGTCCTCTGCTCCTACTCTATCCCTCTCTCCACATTCGAAGAGAGGGTTTCTTTTAAGACTTAAGACAGAACATTTCTCTGTTCAAAACCCTGTAGTGACTCCTTATCTCCTGAGTAAAAAGAGAAACCCTTATCAGTCTAAAAAGCCCTGTGGCCCCCAGCTTCCATGTGTTACCCCCTTGCTCAGTACGTCTGCAGCCTCCTTTGGATTTGTCAGATATGCCAAGCATGGCCTACGGTCTTTGCATCTGCCTGAATGGTTCTTTCCCCAGATACCCATACTGCTCACTTCTCTTCTTTATTTTTTATATATATATGTGTATTTTTATTTATATTACATTATTGCATTATTGTGTACCTCGGGCTTTCCCACTTCACTAACATCTGTTAACCATCCTGATCTTCTGTGCTCACCTCCCCGGCCTTCTTCCCCCTCCTCCTCTCTCACTCCATGGTTCAGTCCCATTGGTTGTTTTTATTTTTTCTTGTTCGTTTGTTTGTTTTTCCCTATATCCGTCATACAAGTTAGACCATCCTGTACTTCTCTTTTTCTTTTTGACTTATTCCATGCTGCTCACTTCTGTATCTGCTTCAGTTATTTCTTAGTTCATCTTCTTAACAAAGTGTTTCCTGCTGCTCTATAAACTTGTGATCTCTGCTTTAGTACCTTGTATATTTATTTCATGATTTGTTTTCTGCATGTTATATGTCTCCACCTAACTCACTCATTTTCTTGGTTTTACATTTCACTTCACTGGACCTCATGAGAAACAAGCTCCAGAAGGGCAGGGGTTCTGTCTGATTTGGTCCACTAGTGCGAAGCATTGTTCTAGGTACACAGACTGGGACAATAGATGCTCTCATCCTCTTGGAGCTCAGTAATGAATGAATGCAAGGAATATCCTTCACCCAAAGCCTTAATCTTATGCAGGGAAACAGTCATTTGAATGAGAATGAGAGACAGACCAGCTTTATTTTTTTTCCCCTTAAAACACTTTATTTTGAACCTAGAATCAGTCTTGAATCTGTCTATCTTGTCCGAGCTCTACGACCTTGATCAACACCCATACCTTAAAATCTTAAGTTTCTTCAGCACAGTGGGAATGGTAATATAATCCATTTCCTAGGATAGTGTGACTAAACAATATAAAAAGTGTTTTCAGGAAGTGTTCCATACATTTGTTATTTTACTATTACTCTGAGATATCATAAACTACCAAAGTGAAATTCTTCATCACAGTGAGCAAAAGAACAGGGAATATCCGACTACTAAGTGGCAGGGTGGTTGCAAGTAGAGAATCTGATCGATTTCTCACCAGATACTGCTACATTGTAATTATAAACTATATCATCAATAACTTCCTTAAAGAAGCAAAATGAAAAGAAGAAAAAAGGGCATGGCAGGAAGTAGAAAAATATTTTCCAACCACTGCAGATTACAAAATAGACTCCCTGCATTAATCAAGTGTTTTCTTCTTCCAGTGGGGTAATCTCAAGTACATGACACAAGATAAACACTGAGCCATGCTCCATTAAATTTATGAAAGGATGTTGTTTATTTTTATCACATTTATTAGACTTGAAAGATATCCTTTAGTTCTCAAATCAACATCAGCGTCCATGTTTATTCCTGGGTTGCTGAGAGCTTTAACAAATAATAAAAGGCTGATCTTTCACCTCTTGCAGGCTGGTCACATGCCAGAGGGCGAAGGGTTGAAGAAGTTAGGGAGGCGGTACACTGCATGGATGTGTCAGGGTTTAAAACAGCTTTTCTGGTGGTTTAAGGGAACCTGAACGTCTATGACTCAGAAAATGGAGGTGTTTCTCTCCCACCAGAGAAGGAAACAACTCCACCAAACTTCAAGCTCTCGTGAGTGATGACGGCATTATCCAAAATTCTGACACTGTTAGTGCTAAGAACAACGGAGAAGTAACCATTATAGCCCTTCCCCAGCTGCCCATTGCTTACCTCCTTCCCCACCCCAAGAACGTTTGTCTTTCTTTCTGAAGAAATCTAATGACAGGAGGTGATAATTAGAATGGGGGCGGGGGAGGGCGCAAGGTCAGTTTTTCTTTCCCAGCACAGTGATTCTGTTGATTACTGCTAGCACACATTGGTGTATATCCTTGGATATCTTAGGGTCTCCCTATTTTATTTCTGAACAGAAAATATGATCAAAAGTTTGTTAGTCAGTAACGGTATCTCTATCTGTTATCATTTCCTATTCCCTGAATATCAAAAGTATCAAATTACTATTAACTCCAAATAAAGTAAATCTGGGATCTAAGATAGTTCATCCTTTCCTCTTTAAAAAGACAACTTAGGCCAGGCATGGTGGTACATGCCTGTAAATGGCAGCTTAGGAAGCCACAGCCAGGGATCATGATCCTGAGTCCCGCTGGGAGCACATAGCGGGACCTAGTCCCCAAAAAATAGCTGGGTGTGGTGGCATGTGCCTGTAATCCCAGCTACCTGGGAAGCTGAGGCTGAGGATTGCTTGAATCTGTGGTATCCCAGGCAACGTGAGCCTGTGGTGGCAGGCAAAAATAGCGAGACCTAGTCTCAGGAAAAAAAGAAAAAGGAAACAACTTAGAGGCAACATAGGGAGACCTAGTCTCAAAACAATACAATTTAGTAGGATTTTTGATGAGAACTGCTCAAAGATAAATGCCCTCAGAGGTCTGAAAATAGTTGCCAAATTCTTTGCAACAGTCAAGGCATGACTTCAATCCTGTGGGCTGAGTTCAGGAGTCTGGCTACTTGAAGATTCCATCTTCCTGCTCTTTGAGGAACTGCAAGCCCCACACCCATCCCAGTACCATTTCTACGAAAAGTTTTCTCCAAAAAGGTTGAGTTTAGGACCCACTTCTACTTCAGCTCTAGCCCATATTCCATCCCTGCCAGTACCCTCAAACCTCCCCAACATCTTACTGTTCTAAAAATCAACCTTTCGGAGCACATTCACACCACAGTGAAGCCTGGCATGAATGCTTGTGATCTGGTCCTGCAGGAAGCTCACTGCTCCCAATGCAGTTCAAGTATGGAGTCTCCCCAAAGATACGCAATCTGTCCCCAGAGAGAGTCCCATGGAACCAGAGGACAATGACCTTTCTGTCAGAAATCAGACCATTACCACTCTTTTGGAGTTAGGATCATAATAAGGTAATGTCCAGAGCCTGGAAAAGGTAGCCTTAGTCATTATTAAGAAAAGGCAAGGTCTTTGCATGTCATCTAAAAGACAGGGACCCAAGAAACAGGACCCTGAGAAACAGATATCCCTCACTCACGTATGGGAAGGCACTCATCCCTCAGTGAGAGACACTTCATGACTAAAACTCTCAAGACTGAGAGGAGGATACTTGAAATTTCCTTACCATGCAAAGAACACCTTGATTTCAGGAACTGTTAGGCAGGGCATCTAATTCGCCCTTTGTTCACTAATGCTGCTAGATCTGATGACATTTTAGGGACGATGCTGCAAAGACATGTCAAATTTATTAAGCAGACTCACAGGTCCACCTTGAGAAAGTCATCCAACCAGGCCCTGCTACGGCCATTGTTAAGTAAGGATGCTGGTTTGCAAGGGCTTCGCAATCCCTTCTGTCTTCAAAGCTCTGTGACTGAAAACAATGACTTCCCCTAAGCTTTTCTGTCCTAAAGTGAGGTTATCAGAGTTGTAATCAGTGACCCTGGAATATAAAGTCTTTTCCGTGGGATTTCATATCCACCATGCTCAGAATGCCTGCCCAATAAAATTCAGGAATGGGAGGAGGTTTGCACAGGACACCCCAGCACCAGGGTGCCCCATACGTGTTAGCAAGCCCAGCTCAAATGAAAAGCTTGTGACAGTACCATAGCATCACCTCAGTTTATTGGTTAAAGTCCCTGAGATGGGTCCTGGCTGAACAACTCAGTCATTTAATCACACTCCTTTTCTTTTTTTTTTTTTTTCAAACTACCAAGTTCTTTCCCCCGAAACTGAACATGGGAGTAGCTGTGGGTCAGAGGCACAAGAACAAAGGACACCTTCCCCCAGGGAGGAAATACAGAAAGGATTATCCTTTTCAAAGGTACAATAATGAAATACTTTCCTTCCCCTGGACAGGCAATTTTATCAGGGTTCACTGCAGGGGGAACAAGATGCTATTGTCTTGATTTAATTGGCATAATATCTCCCCCTCCTCCCAAATGATAGTTCAGACATTTGCTAAATGCTTTCTGCCTGAAGATGAAATCCCTTTCAACTTCACACTTTCATCTCACCCAGGCCCCTCAAGGGGCTCCAGGGGAGGCTGCTCTTGCTTTTGCTAGAAACTGCCTTCCTCGCTGAACCACTGAACCAGTGGGTGCTGGCTCCCAGAACTCTGCAGGATTCTCTGGCGCTGTTATCTTTGCCCCTCACCTCCGCACAGCATGGGCACTAGACTAGTCAACAAGGGAGCAGCTCATCCATCCCCACAAAGTCACAGAATTCCAAAGCTAGAGTCTTTCTGGATCTTCACTGAGACTTCACAGTTGTAGTGAGGGGCGTGCAGGGGTGGGGCCTCACTGAAGAGAATTCTGACAAGAAAAGTCTGACCTTTCTGTCCCTTGGAGTGGAAGAAAGGGAAAGTTGAGTAACTGGCCAAGTCCTGCTGACCAGAACTTGCATGACCCAATTGATCTACCTCTACCTCGGCTGCCTCTCTTCCTTATTGTTCTTGCATATACCAGCCAGCTGTCCCTTCAGCCAACAAAGCCAGGTTGACTCCACAAGGCAAGGCTGGCCAGGTGGCTCCTGCCCCTTCCCCCTTTTCTGGCTAAAAGAATGTGGAGGTGAGCTGTCCAGATATCACAGCCAGGAGTCTTATTTCCAGAGGAATTTGAAAACAGGGAAAATCAAAGGGAAATCAGGTGATGCATTGGAAAGTGTAATCTCACAAGGAGAACAATGGAAATCCAAATGTCAAGTAGATAGATATCGGAGACACTTGCATACAGAGGCACACTGTTTTCAGCCAATTGTGAGCTTTTTTGATAACTGAATCCATGGCTAAAGTATCTCCAACCCCACCCACCCCAAAATCATGCACATTACTGAAGACTCTCAGATCTTAGTTTAGAAATTCAACCCAATAAGTTAATAAATTCCTAAAATTTAATTTAATCTTTAGGAATTTATTAACTTTAGGATTATTCACAAGATGAACAGTGGTTCATCCCCCATCATTGACCTCTTCCCTGCCCACTATTCTACAATGAGGCAAAAAGGATTGAAAGGTCTGGGGCTTTTTAAATGTGGATTCTCTGCTCAAGACTTTCCCTAAACCAACTTGTGGCTGTGCACTGCAGGTGTGAACCCTCCAGGAATACTTCTCTCTGAATCAGACGAGTAACCAGACAGGAATTACCCCAAGGAGACAGCTGGTTTCAATGTCAAGAACCAAGGGTCTGGAAAGTTCAGAAAGACTGAATCAAAACTATTTGTAGAAGTGATTTCTACATTTTCTTCCACTTTTTCAATAAGAAAGCACCTTTCCGCTAAATCACTCAGCGATTTCATAACTCCAGACCAAAAACAAAGAGAGAAAATTAACTCAAGAAAAGTAGCCTGTTTCCTGATGAAATTTCATTTTAAAATCTTAATTCTGGAATATCACAAGTTTCCCAGAATAAAATCAGTGGTATCGACCTGTAGGCTGTGTAGGGACACAATGCAGTTCTAAAGAGACATTTTCAACAACTCTAGTAAGTCAAAAGAGTGGTATATAAGGTAGTGGCTACCAAAGTTCTTGTGTTTCTTTTTTATTTTATTTTATTTTATTTTATTTTATTTTATTTTATTTTATTTTATTTTATTTTATTTTATTTTATTTTATTTTATTTTAAGACTAATCTAGCTTTGTTTCCCAGGGTAGTCCTGATCCCAAGGACCCAAGCGATCCCCAGCCTCAACCTTCAAGGTAGCTGGGATTACAGGCACCCACCACCATGCCTGGCTGCTTTTTTGAGACCAGGTCTCACTATTGTTGTTGAACCCAAGCAATCCCTGGCCTCTTGCCTCCCAGCGCTTGGATTACAGGCAGGCACCACCATGCCCGGTATTCTTGGATTTCTGATTGTAAAGGACCTTTTCCTTCTAGTCTTCTCCAGCTTGTGTGAGCAGCTCAGAAAGTCAAGTGATGCTTCCCTTATTATACAAAGACCCCTGAGCTAAGGATGACTCATGCCAAAAGAGGCTTCCATCTACTACCATGGGGATATTTTGTCCCCATTCATAAAAACACAAGCAGAGACCCACACAGTCCTCAGGAAGTCTGAGAAGAGATATGGGATTAACAAGGAAAAAGGTCTTAGTTGTAAAATACAGGCTTGTTGCTGAGCCTCATTTTACAAAAACCATGGTGCCCAGCAAGACTTCCTCTGCCAGCAAATGGGGCTGGGGGCTAGCAGACTTACTGATTTCCTTCCCAACCCAATGCTCAGAGTAGAGTGTTCACATCTACACAGTTCCAAAATGGAAAAAGAATGGGAAGGGTCAGAGCCACTGCTGTAAGGTTTGAGACAAGTCAGTATTTCACCAAACCCCTCTGATCTCCTTCCCTAATACCTTTGATATTTAAAGTTTCCCCCAAGAGTTTCTTTACAGACCTCTTTTCCTTAAACCACCACAGTCAAGTCCTTCTATTAAGTCTCAGTCTGTTCTGCCCAGAGGGCTCAACAGTGACCCTTCTGATTTGGGGGGAAAGGGGAAATTTCTCAGGCAGCGGGTCTGCTAATCAAGAAGAGGAGAGAACAGAAAGATAAAAATGAAAACTTTACCTTTCAAGACACAAGCAATGTTTATAAGCCTTTCTGTGTTTCAGCTCTACCAAAAGCTTATTTCCCAGGTCTGCTGTGATGTTTTTAAAAATCCCAGCTATTAGATTTGAGGGATGAATCCAATCATAGAATGGCAACAGTAATGAAACATAATAAATGCGTGTTCATTATTTCTTTATGATAATAAATATATTACTATATAAATAAAAACAATGAAACAGCAAACATATAGAAAACTATTATTTACAAATTTTATTTACTTATTGGGGATGATTTTTTTGTTTGTTTAAAAAAATTTTTACACTGATTGTACATATATATATATATTCTCTACATCATCGTATACCCCAAGGTTCTCCCACCACCTTGTCACTCATGAACCTTTATCTAATCTCTTGCCTATCCCTCTCCTAACTTTATCTCCCACACATATAGAAAAAAAATTTAAACAGCAGGATTTTTTCTTTCCTTTTTTCCTACTATATGTTTCCATGATGACTGGATTATTCCACAAACTGGACTTTTTTTTTTTTTTTTTTTTTTTTTTTTTTTTTTTTTTTTTTTTTTTTTTTTTTTTTTTTTTTTTTTTTTTTTTTTTTTTTTTTTTTTTTTTTTTTTTTTTTTTTTTTTTTTTTTTTTTTTTTTTTTTTTTTTTTTTTTTTTTTTTTTTTTTTTTTTTTTTTTTTCATAAACCTTGGCCTTTCTGTGCCCTCTAGGGCATGACCATACTTGGTTCTCTTTTCATTTTCCTTGTAACAAGATGTATTGGTTCCGCTTTCACAGACACCTAGAACTATCCCTGACCTCTCTTGTCGTGAGGTTAACACTTTCATTTCTTCAAACTACCTTCCAAGTATTTTTGTTTGTTTCTTTAGTGCTTGCTAAATCAGGAAAAAAATTGATAATGCTAATCTTGGACATACTACTCTGGGCAGTTGTGTGTTGTTTAAAAAAAAAACAAATCGGAAAGTGGAGAAAGTCAGTTGAGAAGCTTTAATATCCAAGCATAGATTGGGTTTCTGCTGGTGTTTCTCTTCTCTATCTTGTGAAGGTTTTAACATCTTGCTTCCAAAATTTTCTCATCTTGTTTCTTGAGAAATGTGTTCTCAAGAGAGGTTAACAGTAAATTGTCAAATACTTTTGATGCAACCCTTAGTTAGCAAGTTCCATAATTAACCAATGTATCAGGAGAGTTTATAGCCAACATTTGTTTCTTTAGCTGTAATTTGGTTATTTAACAAAAGGCAGTGGCTCCTGTCTGTAGGCAAGAGAGAGGGAGAAGCAGGAGGCTGAGTTAGATGGCATTAGAGGCTCCATCTCAATTCGCTGTGTCACTGTGGGTTGTTGGTTTAGCCAACCAGATCTCTGCTTCTTCATGAAAAAAAATGGACTTTCTTTCTGTGTACCCACAACTCAGAGTTATTGCAGGATTAATAGAAGAATGTCTGCAAGAAAAAAATGGGTCTCATTCAGGGTTTCCTGTGGACCCAACGTTTGTGCCAGGAAGCAAGCTTGGCAGAGTAAGAGAGATGGGCTGGCATCCAGACCCATAGACGGTCTTGTTGTGTCACCTAGCGGGCCACAATCAGGTCAGAAAAGGGCCCAGACACAACTTCAGGGCAAAGAGCAGCCCTGGTTGAATGCAAGACAAGGCCTGCATGACCAGGTTTTAAATCCTCCAAACTGTTGTCCCTGGGTGTGCTTATCACTGGCTAATGATTATTTCATTAAAAAAATCAATTATCAATTTTAGATTAGGCAAACTTGGGTACTGCAGCCTGAGACACTTCTTTCTGATCTTTTGTGTGTCTAGGTGTCTTTAAAAGCCAACTGAAGCTGGGTATGGTGGCACATGCCTGTAACCCAAGCACTGGGAAGCAAGAGGCCAGGCATCATTTGAGTTCGCAGGTTCGAGACTACGCCGTGCAACATAGAGAGACCTGGTCTTGAAAAAGCAGCTGGGGACAGTAATGGGTGCCTGTAACCCCAGCTACCTGGGAGACTTAGGCTGGGGATCGCTTGGGTCCATGGGATTGGAACTACCCTGGGCAACACACTGAGACCTAGTCTCAGAAAGGAAAAAATAACCCAATTGAATATAAAATCATTGATATGCATTCATCAGCCAATTCCTTTAAATAATCAACACAAAATATCATACCTCTAGCTTTAGAAAAGTATTTGATCTTGTAAAAATATTGAAAAAGATCATTTAAAGTCATGAGAAATACTCATGGAAAGAACTTTATATAATATTATATATAATAGTACTTTTATATAATGGTTGGAATTCTTCCCTTTGTTCTTTAAGGAAAAAGTATGTATTTTTGAATCCTCTCAACTGGTGAATTTAAAAATAAATTTACTCCATTAAAAACTCTGGTATATACTAGATTATTAGTCACATGTGTACTCAGAGCCTTTAGAATATATTTAGACAGAACTTAAATAAAGCTTTGATACTAGGCTATTTCACTGGGAAACCTGTCATGTGTCCCTGAGGAGAAAATTTCTCCTGGCTGATATTAGTGAACGTGCTATACCTCTAACCTGCCACACGGGACTGAAAACAGACATGTAGAAGGGCAGGTTCAGTGTAATTTGTCAGGTCAGGAGATCCCAGGTCTCAAAGATCAAGACAGGGTAAGGAAGCCTGTAAATACATCTAATATATTTATTCTGATATCTCTTGAGATAGCTGCCTCACCAGACTGTCTCCTTGAAGGTGGATAATCTATTCATTCACTTATGTTTACACCTTGCTTCTAGATCTTTCCAAGTCTAGAAGCTGCTCTAAACTGTTCAGAGCTCCTCAAAAACTGTTCATTTGAACTAGGTAGGGTCCAAATCTTGGGAAGACTAGAGTCAGATGGCCCCAGCTTGTCTCTAAGTCTCTTTGATTGAAGGAGCAGAAGGAAACCTTACTGCCCAAATGAGGTTCTTCCTTTCTTCTCCTTCCCCTCTGTGATGCTGTGAGGAAGGAGCTGTTACCTAGCTACAGAAACCTAACTACAGGCCATCTGCCCCACATTCTTATCTCTCTAATGACAAAAATTAGATTGAGCTTCTGCCAAAGGGTTCCTATTGCCATGCATCCTGACTCAGATTCCCCAGTGCTTACTAGCCTCTCTGAATAAATGGTCAGCAGAGCTCTCCTCCCCTTTTCTTGTGGAACAGAGCCCAAGGGGCACAGTAAGAAGCCCCATAAACAAAAACCTTCTAGGGAGGCCAACACTGGACATACCACCTGTGCTATCCAGATGCTGAGAAGGACCACCCCCCCTCCAATACACACACACTCAGCTCAGTGATCTCTCATTCTCTTGAAATTGCTAATGTTTTTTTTTTCAACTAGGGATGCTATATTTTCATTTTATACTGAGTTCTGCAAATTATCTAGCCAGTTCTGTCTCTCAGACACAAACAAGGAGAAGATGGAAAAGTAAAATCGAAGTGTGTTTATATGTAATAGCTTTGAAAAGAAAAGTTAATTTTCACCACTGACCACTTTGTTAGGAGGAAATATCTATATCTGCAAATATGGAGCAAATTTGTCTTTTCTTTTTAGGGGAAAAGAGTTGCATTCAGAAAATACAAACCTTTTGGGTTTGAATCAGAGGTTCTTTGGGGGTAGCAAGTGGGATTAAGGGGGAAAATATTTTACCTATGTTTTTTAAAGTTTTCCCTTAAATTGCTGGTATTTAGCCCGGCACGGTGGCGCATGCCTGTAAACGGCAGCTTAGGAAATCGTGGTGGGAACCAGGGATCACGTAGCGAGACCTAGTTCTCAAAAAACAGCAGGGTGTGGTGGCGTGTGCCTGTAACCCCAGCTACCTGGGAAGCCGAAGCTGGGGATCGCTTGAGTCTGTGGTACCACGGGCAACGTGAGCCTGTGGTTCCACAGGCAAAAAGAGTGAGACCTAAACCACCTCCCCCCCCCCAAAAAAAAAAAACATTGCTGGTAATTGGGCATTTCAATGGAAAAGTCATCAGCTTTGCGGAGAATGTGAATGAAAGGTAATATGAAATGTACTTCGGCATTAACCTGAACCTGTAAATCAGTCACAGTTTATCTTCACAGTTACAAAACAAAGAAAAGATGTGACTGAGATGGTGGTGCAGGAAAATAAGGAATTTTAATATGTTACAAGGAAAAATTACTTGAAATTTCTGGAGCAATTTTTAAGATATTTTGTGCGTGTTGTGCATGTGGTTCCATATTAAATTTCTAAGCTCTAGGGGGCAAGCTTTCAATATTCAAGAATTACTCATCTTTTTAAAATAATCTTTTATGGGATGGGTGGGAGAGGGCAGGGAGTAGAGGAATATGGAGGACCAGAATGACGATCCATGGGTGATATGGTGGTGGGAGAATCCCGGGGAATACAATGATGTAAAATATAGATATAAATAAATAAAATATTATTTAAAAGTAATGATAATATTTTAAACAGCTTTGGACTTAGAAAAAAATTGCAACAGTATACCTAGAATTCCTGTATACTCCTCATCCAGTTCCACTATTGCTGACACCTAAGTTCCAGAGTACCATTGTCACAATTAAGAAACGATGTTGGGACACTACTACCATCTAAACTCCACACTTTATTCCAGTCTCATTAATTTATGCAATAGTATCCTGTATCTACTCTGGATCCCAGTCAGGATACAGGCATGACATTTAGTGCTCAGATCCATTTAGTCTTTTCTGGTCTTTGACAAGTGATCAGACTGAAGAAAAGTCTGTCAATGACCTTGATTGTTTTGAGGAACACTGGTGAGGTATTTTGTTGAATGTTCCTCGATTTGGAGCCAACTGATCATTTTCTTCTGTTCCTATTGAGCTTGTGGGTAAGACCACCACAAGGCTGAAATACCCTTCTCACATTACAGCAAGAATACAAGCTATCAAGAGGACTTATCACCAAAGATGCTGGCCTTGATCACCAAGCAAAGGTAGTGTTTGCCTGACTCTGCCACTACAAAGTTAATACTTTCTCTACCTCTCCTCACTTGCTCCTGCCATACCCTGCATTTTGGAAGCAAGTCACTAACCACAGCCCAAGTGAAGACAGGGTGGGAGTGGGAGGAGAACACAGCTCTAGCTCTTGCCAGGAGTAATATCTTGTAAATTATTCAGAATTCCTCTACAAGAGTTACCTCTTTATCGCTTCTCGACCTTTTGGCTAAGATCAAGTGAAGAGTTACCTCTTTGATAAGTCCTCTTGATAGTTTGTACCCTTGCTGTTATTTTTTATATCATTGTGGGCTCACAGATATTTATTTTATACTTTGGGTGATGGTTCAGTATTACATTATTTACTTTAGTTTCTTGAGTAAGTTATCCAACACCGGTCATTGAGAGCTCCTTACATTGGCTCCTGAGTCCCTTTGATTTGCCTCATTGGTTCATTTCCTCTTGTTCAGCTATTTCTTACTTTCTAGCACTAAAAGATGCTCCAGGCTTATCTTGTATTTCCCTTCCCCACTATCAGCATCAGCCTTTTCTCTAAGGAACTCCTGTTGCTTTTACTAAAGACAGTTTCAGAGAACCAAGATTTATTCTAGGCATTAACCTTTACTTTCTGAGACTCTTCCACTTAAAATTTTCTGTGGTTCTGCTGGCAGAACAAAGTTCATCATTTTTGGCCTCACAATTGGCTCCCAATCCAGCTACACCCAGACTTGTCTCACCAACTCCTCATAATTTCTCCAACATCCTAGATACTTTGTCCTCAGAGAGTCATAAGGTCCCTTACCCTGTCCTTCCTTGTCAGCTTTGCTCATTCAATCCCTCCTACTTGAAGTGTTCTTTCTCTACAATTTCATACAGTAAAAATACACACACACACACACATCCCCTAACACAGGATTAATCACTCCCCTACCACCAGTCTTCCTATTCTACCCAAAAGGAAATGATAGCTTTTTCCTTTAAAATCAATATATCATATTTACATGTGAAAAAATGAAGAATATATAAAATAGTTTGAGGTCTGGTTTCATTTAATTCCCCTAAAACCTAGCTTGCAGGTGAAGAAATTAAAACCCAAGATGGAACAGTGATTTTTCCAAGGCAACAGAGCTAGGAAAAGGCCAAAACCAATTCTTCTCCAGCACTCTAACTGGCAGTCTATTTTATTTGGCATTATTTTTGTTTGGATGTCTGTGAATTCTCTTATCTGATCATAACCTTTATAAGGAACAGAACTAAATCTCAAATTCTGAATGAGTCACAGCACCTAAAAACACATTTGATTATAGCAGGGACTTGATAATTATTGACTAATAAACGAATAAACTAAATCTTTCTAAGAATGAAAAGAGCATAACCATTTACTCTTCCATGAAGAATATGATGAGCCTGCTTGTCTCCCACTGAACTAATACTATGACCAACATTACATTTTCCGTTTTGTTTTACTGCTACCTTTGCCAACTTTAGGAGCAAAAAGCAAAGACCCAAAGTTTGGGTCTTTGATTGTCATATTGTCAATTGTTTCTCATATTACTATTACTAGAATTCATCTATTTAATTTCACTGTCATTTTCCATTAAGGCAATAGCAATTTTCATATAGATTTAAAAGAACTCATTGCATATTAAAAACACTGATTCTTTGTCACTTTTTTCACAAACGCCTTCTTCATAGTTCAACATAAAGTATTTGTAGGTATACTAGAATCTACTGCATTTATGGGAAGTATGTTGGTCACACTATAACTGTAAGAGAAAAAACTGGAAATAGTATAAACACACAATAATGAAGGCTACCTAAACAAATGCTCAATGATTATAAAATGATTCTTTTAATCACTTATTTATTTCCTGGCTTTGTGCTTGTATGTTGTCCGCATCTTCACAACAATTTTCTGCTCCGAAGAAAGGCAGGCTTGAGTCTGTCAGGGACATATTCATCAATCCCATACCCATCATGGCCCAGTTGACACACTTTCGTTTTCCACAGCCTCATAAGAAATCTTGGTCTCCCAGCACAAACTTGACATCATCCTGGACAGGCAATGTGTGCAGACATTGGTGCTTTCCCAACCTTACTTGTGTGAAGGTAAACACTTCTGTTTACTAGAGAAAAGGACAACCCAGCTTGGTTAGAAGCGGGATGAGGGAGAGCCTCTAACAATCTCTCAAACTCTGGGCATTTCTGACTTCCTCTGGACACTGGAGGATCCTGGAAGAACTGACCATGCCTTGTTAATAGAAGTAAAGTGCTTCTATATCTTTTTACTGAATAATAGGTGGAAAAGTATATGAAGATTATGACTCCAATTTAAAATATATACTCAAGTGGAAAAAAATAAAATTCACAAAATTGTTATTTTGGGGTTATGAAATTATAGGCAATTTTTGTTTTCTTCTTTAAATAGTGCCGTGTTTTCTAAATTTTCTGTAGTGAGCATATATTTACAAATGGGGGGGGGAGATGGATGTGCTATTGTAAAATACCAATTTAAAAGTGTGTATTTGAGGGCATGTTGGGGTGGCAGAGATGTTATTAAGAAGCTTCTATAACTCCTGAATGTGAGGGCGATCTGGCTGCGACATCTGTCACCCCATTGATCGCCAGGGTTGATTCGGCTGATCTGGCTGGCTAGGCGGGTGTCCCCTTTCTCCCTCACTGCTCCATGTGCATCCCTCCAGAAGCTGCGCACGGTAGAAGAGGACGGCCTTCCCCGAATAGAGACAGACCGTTCTTCCGTTAAGGGTATACGAGTAGCTGCGCTCCCCTGCTAGAACCTCCAAACAAGCTCTCAAGAAACTTCTATAACTCCTGTTTGCCTAAGAGAGAGAACTAAGGAACGGAGCAGCAAAACGTTTTCCCCAAGGTGACCCAAAAGTGTGAACTCTGTAGTCCGGCATTTCCAGAGAGTTGCTTGGCAACGCACGCAGCCCTTCTCCCCCCCCCCCCCCAATACGTAATATATTCTCACACATCACACACAGGGCACATCTAGATAAGAAATCAGACCGTGTCTGTAAAGCTGCATAAAAGTAATCAAATAAAAGATGTGGAATAGACTGTAGATTCCCAGAATCGACAGCGTCCTATACCCCAAATGTCACCACAGCCCAGTGTTTACAACAAGAAGACAAATAATCGTGACTCTCAGTTATCAAGGCAAGCAAGAGTCACATTTTTCAGTGAACCCCTAGGGGAATTCATAACCTGTTAAGCCCAGCCAGAGAATTCTTGGAAATGCCACCTGAGTATGCCAGCCGTTCTGAGAACAGATGCGTGCATCCGTCATTGGAGAGGGCACTCCCGAATGTTTTTAGGGATGAGTGTTTATGTGAGAACATTAGTGCCTGGTGAACACCCCGGCTGGTGCTGTTTGTACTTACCTCAGGCTGGGAAGCATCTCACGCCATTGTTTTCCCAGGACCTTGGCACTCTCCCTTCCTCCTAAGGCTCTTTGGTTTGAGCGAAGGGGAAGTCCCAAAGCAGACTTTTAGATACAGTGATCAGAAAGCCTTCCCACTCCCCACTTCCCACTTCCCACTCCCATATCTCAGTGGTGGGGAGATAGTGTTTGTCCCCTGCAAATTGTGATTCCCTAGATCTATATTAAATATCTTTTATCTGAAATCAGCTACAGCTGGTTAGTGAGAGGTTCCAGTGGAGATGAGGAGGAAGACGATGTCTCTCCATTTCCCTCTCTGGCACAGAGAATGCATCTCCTCCAGCTACTGCTCCTGAAGAATGACTGACCCCCAGCCTTCCCCCCACCCCCCACTAAGTTATACCACCTCTTCCTTTGGTCCTTCCTGCCTGGAGTGGTGGAGGCTTCCTGTTGCAGCTACCCTCTTGGCTGCCTCCTTGATGCCCCATTTGGTTTCTAAGCAGTTCCTTTAGCCACATAACTACTTCCTATCACTGAATTCCCTCTCTTGGATATCTGGCTGTCCCCAGCATCCCAGCATTTCAAAATTCTGGAATTGCCTCACTTCACTTTATTTTATACAAGACCTACACTAGTGGATTCTCACTAACTGAAAGAAATTCAAAAAAAGATTCCAGTTTTATGAAAAAAGGTGAAAACCAAAAATAGCATTCAGCATTAGTTTTGTGGTAGCCCAAGCAGCAAGGATGGACCACCTGACTCCTTCCCCAGGAACTACATTATGCAGTTTGATATGATTACCTTATCTTATTGTTCCTGGTTTACTAACCATTAGTATTACTTTAGGTTTTCTGTGTTATTTGATGTGGTGTGGTAGGCTACTTGGGGAATCTAGGAGCACTCAAAATTTTTCCATCTAAATTAATTTAATTGCTGTTTCACTTTACACCACTTAGCTTATGACAGGTTTTATAAAAACACTCTACTTTTGGATAGTGAGGGAAACCATACTCAGAATGGGTCCTGTCTTTGCTTCTTGCTCACCCCAGCAGGAAGAGTGGATATGGTACCATTGCAGTGGTCTTTTGCACTGTTTATAGCTGAAAGGCCCAAAAGAGGGAAGACACTGTTCTGAATATAAGAAACCACTCCATGGGCAAGGAGGCCTTCCAGTGAAAATCAGTATTATAGCTGGCCACAGTTTCCTTGTGATAGGAGCGAACATCACAAGGAATAAGCAGCGAACATTGGTCACACACTGAATCTACTCTTGCATGGAGACATTTTACAACCTATCTGCAAGAGCTAGCTAGGCAAGAGTTAGTAACTAAACTTGTTTTTTAAAGCCTGTGATGCTTTTTTTCCCAAGAAATCTAAGAAACTCTAGAAAACTCAGAATTTCATGTAAATTCAGTACCAGCATAGTCACCCTTGAAGAATTTCCCTCTGGGAAATCACCTTTGACACCTTTCCAAGTAGAAGGTCAGAGATTGTTCAGAAAAGATGTGGGATAATCTCATGGAGGAGCAGGAAGGCACATGAGGTGGGGGTCCACTCATGACAGCCGTATGTACCCCAGAGCCTCCAGAGAAGGGGACCAGAGACACCTCACCAAGCCTCTGATCCAGCAGCCCTAAAAGCAGGGCTGGAGGGCAGCGATGGTGCCTCGCTGGCCAGCCACCTTGGCCTAGACTACGCTCAGGAGACAAGAGGAGGTCTATTCTGCAAGTGCAGATCCCCTGGATGGGGAGAAACAGCAAGTGCAGATCAAATGAGTTTTACCTCCTCTAAAGTGCTCTGCTGACTGGAGATGTTTGAAGCCAAGGCCCAGAGGGCACATTTGTCAAGCTCTCAAAAAATAGAAACCAGGATCAAAGCAGAAGCACTTTCCAAATATAAACATTTGTCACCTACATTCACTTTTGATGTGTCCCATTTTGAATACATTTCTCCTTTATAAGGACAGCTTAATCTTTTCGTACACATAGTTGGGTCCTTCAAACGCAGCACAGGGACAGTGTGGGGTGGTGGGGGGAGGTGAGAAAGGAAGTTCCAGCCAGGTAAAATAAAAGAGAGGAGGAGAAAAATCCCTCCAGAAGACTGAAACAGGAAGGAGAAAAAGGAAACTAGCCTTTATGAAGTCTCTGACATTTTATATATTTTCCTGCAGATTAACTCGGGAAAGAGGATACCATTATTCCCAATTTGTCAAGAGTTTGAGTCACATATCCAAAGTAGCACAAGTTTGTAAGTGTAGAGTCAGAATTTCTTTCTAGCTACGTCTTTCTTGCAGGTTTCTCTGCCACCTGTATATAGTGGCCCAGGCTAAAGAAAAGTCATGAGCCTAGGCTGGCAGAAGAGCCACTGGGCACTTGGACCACACCCGTATGTGTGTCCTGAAGGTAACATGAGCTGGAAAACACCAACATGGTCCTCTACTCCAGCTTTGACTTGAGAGCTCTTCCCAAGTCTAGAGGCACAGCACTTTGATTCTACTCTTAAAGTCAGGCATCTCTGCCACATTTCTACAAAACAGATCTACAAAGGATCTACATCAATCAAATGAACATGCACTTGCCGTCCATCACCGGATTTCCCTCACATAGAATACCCTCTGTTTGTCATTCCAACCTTACTCCCTCTTAAAGGCCCAGCTCAACAATCTGCCCTGTCTACAAAGTCTTTCATTTCAGCACCCATCGACCACCAGACCTCCTTTGGAGTCTGATATTTATTGGCTAGTTTTCATAGATGAAACCTTCATCTTCAAATGGATTGTAAGTACCTAGAAGCAAATGGAGGGAGGGGAAACTTTTCATGGAGAAATTGAGGACGGCCTGTTTCCCTTCCCAGAAACAGGTTGCACAGGTGGAAGCCATTGGGAATTGTCATCAAAGGAGAGAAGGAACAGGAGCAGTGGTGGTGGTGAGGGTCTTGTCTCCCTGAAATTAAGTGGGTCACTGCTCACAATGCCTGGTTTCTCCTATTGGCCTCATCAAAGGGAAAAATGAAACTCACTTTCTCTATCATGAATCATGAACCATAAGATTCTCTCACTCCTTCTGGGTACCACACAAAAGAAAGGCAAGGAATCAGTACCCAGAAAGAATAAGATGGGGCAGAGTTGGGGGGAAAGGTTCTTCTAGCCTGTCTTACTGGCAGCCACTGGTTCTGGTTTTTATATTCCTAACATGAAAAACCTTGTTCTTTACTATTCCTGAACTGGGAACTCAACTCTTAGATTCATTTAAAGGCCAATCTAGAGAGATATGTGCACCCCAAGTTGATAGTTTCTCTTGGTGAAATTGTGAGATACATGGTAATAACAAGAGATCAGGTTTAATTTAGGAAATTTGGTAATCGTTGAGCATGGTAAATCATCTTTAAAGCAAACACACTTAGAGTCTTAGAGATAAAGTTCATTCCCCTGTGATGAGGTCTTTTCATGGAATGCTACTAGGTCCTGGGCAGGGTTTCAAAGCCGTTAAGTTACCCTAGGTGAGAGGGAGCTGCTGGGATTTATGGGAATGTTGGCACCCAGGTGACACTTTGGATAATCTTTAACAGAGGAAGTCTGTCTGGTGCCTGCTCTTTGTTCCAGCTCCACTTTTATATTTAAGAACCCTTGTGATATACTTGCTATTCACAGCCGTGTCTCAGACTGTCACAAGCACGACCTGGCGATGGATGCTGAGCAAATAAAGCATTACCCACCCCCCACCCCACCCAAGTCTCCCTCCCTGAAACCATGAAAGGCAGAGTTTGGTCTCCACCCACTAATGTTTTGCAGCCAGCGAGATATGCTTTCAAAACAGATTTTATATAATTTGCTTATTTTTGTAAGTAAAACGGGATACATTCGGGGTTCAGAACATGTTTTGCAAGTTTGGTTGCTGGTATCACACAACTTATCTCTTATACAAGGCAGATCTCTGGAAAGACATTAATTCCCATCCAATCTTGAAGATTATTGACAGAGAAGGTTATCATTGATTTCAAGCTATTTGATTTGAAAGTTTTGAATCTTTTTTGTCCCTTGACAAAGTCTGAGAGACACCATGTCTGCACATGAACAGTGGTTAAACCAAGAATGACTAGATGAGCTATTACTCTTCACTTGCATGTTGCCTAATGCCAGCTGTTCTTTGTCAATGGCATGGATAATATCCAAGATAACTTTGGGCCCACTGACATGTTTCCTTTATGGAGAGGAAGGTCTAATCCCCATCACAAGGTCACTGATGAGCATACCAATGGAGTTATTCGGTTCCATTTGTCATATTAGTTAACTGGAAATTCCAGTATTAATCTGGTACCCAGATGATAGGCTCAACAACTGCCTGCTTAGTAAATAACTGAAATGAAAGGCACATTACTATTTTCACTCAACAGTTACAAATGGTCATTCAGCACTACTTCTTGCAATATGCACTGTTAGACACCCACCCCAGGTTAAACACTGAGATGCAGAGATAAATGAGGTAAGGCCACCATTACCCAAGCGCTCCCAGGAGGGAGGCAGATTAATGAACAACTGTGAAAGCTGGACCCCTCCTTCTAGAGGGAGAAGATGGTCAAACTCAATACTGGGTTGAGAAGATTCCAAACAATGGTAACAGTACCTGGAGACACAAACAAATGCAGCAAGACAGTGAGTCAGGCAGGAAAACTCGGACTGTCTCACTGAATGTATGAGTCCACATTGGGCCCCATGTAAGCCAGCACCATCACCTTGGCCCCAAATTCCCATTGCACCACCTCCCTCAGGGCACTCACCAAATGCTCTGGGTGAGACTAAGGAGAAGGAGCAAAACCTAAATATAGGAGCGCCTCTCAAGAATAAAGATGTGGTAAATATACAAAACAGAGCAGCATGCGACTTAGTGATCCAGAAGGATAAGTTCGTGCCTTTTGCAGTAATATGGTGGAAGGATTCTAAAAGGGATTCTGCTCAGCAAAATAAGACAGAAGGAGGGGAAAAATATTACTGGATGGTGTCACTTGATGGTAAGGCTGGGTGGAGGACTGTGGTGCTTCTGTGCTGGCTGCTACACCTAAGGAGGGAAACACTATAGTTCCAAAACACCAACAAGGATAAATCCCCAATGGTACTTTAATAAAATCAAAATAATAAATTTAAGGAGGAAACTGCAAAAACAAAATTAACAGTAGATTGAAAGCCAGGACAGGCAAATTCACTACCCCTGATATCCAGAGGGACAACAACCTTCGCCCAAACCACAAATTTCCCCTCAAGGAGTGACTTTACCAGCCAAGGAGATGGAGGTGATTAATAAAATCATCTCACAATAGATTGCCTAATGGGGTTTTCATTAGGCCACCAGTTTGGTAGAAAAATAAATGTACTTTTTACATGTACTGACAAAGGTGAGGCCTGAAATGTCACGAGCTAAAGTTTTGTGCACCTGCCTGGACTCAGTACCCTCGTGTGTCAAGTAAAGGATTGAATGGGGTGAGCTCCGAGGTCTCACATTTCATCTATTAACTTCTCTGCTCTAACAAATTGTTTCCCCAAACCCTCTATCAGCGAAGTCCAACATTGGCTTCTCATTCAACTACTATTTATCTTCATCACTAAAGACCTTTCTCAAAGACAAAGAAAACTTACAGGAAAGAAAGAGTAAGGGAAAAAAGCTCAACAATCTCCTCACCCAGATATTTATCCATCACGGTGCTTTATGTTGAGAGTGATTTTCCTGTTATATTTAGATTATAATCAAACTGTAAAAGAACTGTTATCTCCCTGTTCCTGCTTTTTACTTTAAACTCTGGGACCTTTGTCCTCCTATATTAGAGAAGCTGTAAATACTACAAGAGAATGTTTACATTTTAAAAACCCATTTTCCTTGATCATTTGTAGAAGAAAGAAAAAAAAAAAAAACCTTTGTACTAACACCCCAATTCATCTTGGCATGGTTAAAACTATGTCCCATAGAAACTGCTTTTTGCCCAGTCACCTGAAGGCTTCTGTTCAGCAGCATTCCCTTCTTCAGCAGCCTTCCCCTTGCTTACAACAGTCTCTCATTTTTCACAATCTTTATCTTAGTCTTGCTATCTATCTCAACCTTTCATTCTCTTTTCCTTGCAAAATCTCCAGGTTGGAAGGAGAAAGGCTGAACCAGCTCTGGTAAATCAGAGATCAAGCCTTGTCATCAATATGGGGCTTAGACATTTGCTGTATTCTAAATTTGTAAGTAGCATTAGCAAGGTATATGTTTCTAGTTTGTTTGTTTGTTTGTTTGTTTGTTTGTTTTTTAAAAACAGATTTGGTAGTCCTTTCTAAAAATTAGAAAACTCCAGTCTAGTTATCATGAAACCAAATAGCAGGTCTCTCTTGGTCACTGGGAAAGCAAACACCTGCTGGGGAAGTCTTTGATGGTCAGCTAAAGGTTAAGTGAAAGACAAGCAGAGGAAATTCAAGGGAGATGTTTGGCAAGAGAGTCCAGGTGAATTTCTGCTGGAATAAATCTGAGAAGGCCTGTGCTTCCACTCCATACATGCACACATGCCATGCAGAAAGCACTCATGATTTAGATCAGAACTGCAGCCCACAGGTCCACACGGAGCCCTGGCCCTAGCAGTAAGCAGCCATGTGTGAATCACATGGGGCTAAGTGAGTGGAGATGGTAGAAAAGGTACGGCAGTGAAGTCATTATTACTCAGTTGCTAAACAAGTCAGGTCCTCACTGCTGAGGAAGCAACTGTGAAAAAGGCTTTATAATAGCAATTTCAAAGCAATTGGAAGAATTTGGAGAGTGGCATCGTGTGACCAGTCCTACAGACTTCCCTTCACTCTAAAGTCATTTTCCAAACTCCTGTCAATGTCATGACTGACAGAACCTTGAAAAGTCAAAATAGACATCTTTAACCACATCCAGGAGAAAACACATGCCCTGTTCACATTACTGAGAAAAGTGACAGCAAGATCCAATTCAGTCACCATGTTATTATACTTGATCTTATGAAAAAAATTGTTCTTAGAATGGAGGACAGAGGGGAGAGGAGAAGAGACAAGACTCAGCCAACTGCACTCCAGAGAGTAAAATACAAATAACTATTATAGCGTACAGCATGCTACCATGAATGAATGAATGTGGCACATAGTTGGTGTTCAATAAATATTTACAGAGTGAATGAGAGATTAAGAGGTAAGAAAAGACAAATATTCTGGGAGCACAGAAGGGATTGTTTCTGACTGGGGACATTTAGGATGACATTGCAATTTAACCTTGAATAGTAGATAGGCTTTTTCCAGTGATAGAGTCGAATTTATGCCAGCTGAGGGAAGAGTAGGAGGAAAAGAACAGAAACTAGAGAATGTACACTTTTACAGCAGTGGCCTCTAGGACTGCAATGTTGGGATAAAATATTGATAGAAGAAGAGTGAAAACTTGTTGGATGACAGGCAGATTTGAGTTGGGAAAATAAAATTAAGGATGTCAAATCAATTGAAATTTGGAGGAATTCTTATTTTTAGGCTATGTCTTTGAGATTCAATTATTAGTCAAGCTATTTACAATAACATTCTATTCACTGCTTTGATGTCTTCACATATGTTGACCTTAATTGTAAGGCATTTCAAGGCTCTCAACCTAGACTTACTATACTCAATGTGCTTCACAAAGAGTGAAATATCAGGGAAAAACAGAAAACAGTACCGTTCTTTGATCCAGAATGGATCTAAGCTCCTGATAATCCAAAGAAATTCAAAAGCAGCTACAGTTTCCATTGAATTCAAAATAGTTTATAATTATCAAAAACCCATAATACTTGGGG
The DNA here is from genome assembly GCA_004024945.1 of Uropsilus gracilis. Lineage (NCBI taxonomy): Eukaryota > Metazoa > Chordata > Mammalia > Eulipotyphla > Talpidae > Uropsilus > Uropsilus gracilis. The sequence goes on along the minus strand of PVHY01011700.1, from coordinate 8,620 downwards.
TATGTTGGTTTATGCTACCAAGAATCCTCCAGAAGCCAACAGTCCAGTAGGGAACATCCATCACAAATAACAAGAATGAGCTATTGTACAAGAGGCACAAATAGACCACCGTCCAGGGTGACAGTGAAAAACATTTGGATCTGACTGAGTGTTTTGGACAGAAGTTATGATGTAGGTAATGTTTTAGGGGCAGGAGCCTGAGTCAGGCAAAGATCTTTCATCAAGATCAGCAAAGGTCTTCACCATATTAGAATCTGGTGGCATGTTAGACTCACTCAAGAAGAATTCCAAATGTATTCCCATACCAAAGCCCATCCCAGACATTCTCATTTAGCTGATGTAGGGAAATTCTGGGCTTTTACATAACTTAAAACCTGGTGATTCTTGAACAGTACATTTCTATAGAGCATGGGACATACTGGGGATTTTAAGGATTGGAGCAGCTTGGAGAAGTTGGACATAAGAGGTAGGTGGGGGTGAGGCATAAGCTGCATATTTGGAGACACCTTGGTGTTAGCTGAACTTGGTACTAACCTCAAGTATTAAATGCATTCTTCTTAGATTTCTCCTGGTTGTCTAGGACAGGGGGGAAAAAAAACACATGAAATCAGAGTGAGGGTTGGGGGGGGTTGTGGTGAGCTGTTTTATATACCTCAAAGCTGGAAAGAGTCCTACATTGGTAATTAGATGGCATTTTGCCATTTTTTCTAATAAATCCTTCCAATCAGCACTCGTAGATAGTAAGGAGGGTGGAGACTGCAGAAAGATATTTCATTTTTATCTTAGCAAAAGAAGAAATCAAGTATTAGAAACGAGCTAGAGAGGTAAGTATTCTAAATACTGTTTTTTTTTTCTCTCTCATCCACCCCTCTCTCTCCTCCTACTCAGTGGCAAATAATTCAAATAGCAGCATATATGTGTTCTTCAAAATGGCCATTTCTCTATACTCTGGAGGAACCAATTTATTCATTTGATATTAGGGGGGGCTAATATCAAGTATTAGACCCACCACTCAATTTATGTTAGGCTTAATTCATGAGACACAGATGATACAAATCAGGCACGTTCATTCAGAAAAATTTATTGAGCAGACTGTTTTAGGGGTTGAGAACACAGTGCAGATCAGTCCCTATCCTCCAGGAGCTTGTCTCTAAGAAGGAGATAGACATGTAGACAAGCACTGACCTTCTCCTGTGATTGAGGTCTCACAGGATGTTACTGGGATGTACAGGAAAGACATCCCAGTCAAACCAAAGAGGTCAAGACCTCCTCAAATGTTAGGAGGCTGGTGGTGGGCAGTATAGACAGTAAGAAGTAAGACATATGGAGTCTGACAGAAACAGACCAGTTTTAGATACTAAAAGCAGTTTTGTTAAATGTGACAGAACGTATGATTCCTGCCAGGCATGGTGGCGCATGCCTGTAAGCTTCAGCCTATGAAGTGACTGGGGCTAGGGATCAGGTTCAAGTCCTGATTGGGGCAACACAGCGAGACCTGGTCCCAAAAAACAGCTGGGCGTGGTGGCACATGCCTGTAATCCCAGCTACCTGGGAAGCTGAGGCTGGGGATTGCTTGAGTCCGTGGTACCCTGGGCAACGTGAGCCTGCGGTTCCGCGGGCAAAAATAGCGAGACCTAACCTCAAAAAAAAAAAAAAGAACGTATGATTCCAAGGATGATCTTTTTCTTTTAAATGAGACTTGAAAGAGAAACAGATTGAAACCTAAACTTTATTTTGGGTGGTGGGAACTAGCAGTGGTTTTTCAGTAAGGAAATGACAAAAACCAATGTTTGTGTTTCAAAAGATAACTCTGTGGTTTTGAGATGGGTGGAGACTGGAGGAAGGGAGAGCAGCAGCCAGCTCAGGAAGAGAGAACCGGTCACACAAATGAATGGGTCATTCATCTCATTAGCTGGCATAAGCTAAGCACTTACGGGGCACTGGGATCAGCAGAGATGGAAGGTAAGACCAATGGGAACTGCTTTTAGTAAACCAATATTTGGAGAGGAATAATTCAAAAATATTAAGCAAATGGTGGCATAAGTAATTATAAGTATGATCAGTTTAGGAAGGATATAGCATGCTGAGAAAAACAACCAATCAGTAGTGCCCAACCTGATACGAGGTATCAGAGTAGGCCACCTCAGGAAGAGATATTGCAACTAAGACTGAAAGTTGGTTTGGCAAAGGGATGGTGAGGGCAGGTAGAAGGGAAAGGGCGTGATAGGGCAGGGTGTGATAGCCAAGAAGCACAAAAACTCAGAGATCCTAGAGAAAAGGGACCATTCCCAGGTGCTGGATTCAACAGAGCCAAGGACATAAAGAGCAAGTGGACAAGATGAACCTTGAAACATAGTCCTAATGGGCAGGACCTTAGCACCAGGTTGTAAAGATTTTTTTTTTTTTTTTGAGGTTAGGTCTCGCTATTTTTGCCCGTGGAACCGCAGGCTCACATTGCCCAGGATACCACGGACTCAAGCAATCCCCAGCCTCAGCTTCCCAGGTAGCTGGGACTACAGACGCGCGCCACCACGCCCAGCTATTTTTTTGGGACTAGGTCTTGCTGCGTTGCCCCAAGCGGGACTCGAACCGCTATCCCTAGCCCTGGCCACTTCATAGGCTGAAGCTCACAGGCACGAGCCACCGTGCCCTGCGATGGTAGCCTAATTTACTTAAAGGCAAAGGACACATTTGATGGAGGGCAGTGGAGAATCATCAGGTATGATGTTACTCTAGCTGTAAGTTAAAGAAAAATCATAGTTTTAGGAAATCTTGAGGACCTGGAAGTGATGAGAATAAGGTCTAGTACAGACACCAAGAAACAGCAACACACGCAAGACCACGAAAGAAAAAACCAAGGAAGGAGGGAGAGGAGCAGCACCACCAGGAAACGAAGAAAGAAAACCGGGAGAGTGAGTGCAATCAGGTAAGAATGAGAGTTCGAGGCCCGGCCTGGTGGTGCCTGCCTGTAGGCAGCCTAGGAAGTCACAGCCAGGGCCAGGGATCAAGGTTCTAGTCCCTCCGGGAGCAGGTAGCAAGACCTAGTCCCAAAAAAATAGCTGGGCGTGGTGGCGCGCGCCTATAATCCCTGCTACCTGGGAAGCTGAGGCTGGGGATTGCTTGAGTCTGTGGTACCCCGGGCAACATGAACCTGTGCTTCCACAGGCAAAAAATAACGAAGACCTAGTCTCCAAAAAAATAAAATAAAATAAAAATGAGACTTCATTGAGAATCCAGGGGCAGTAAAGCTTCTGCTGGGCTTTGCCCTAAACTGACAGCATGTGACTTGGGCCAGAGCAGTTTACATTTGAGTGGTGGGGCCCCACCAGATTTCAGTGGATTGAGGTATGAGTGGAAATGAGGAAGCAGAGACTAGAGTACAAACAAAGCATGGAGCAGGGTGATCCAAACGACTAGGGAGATAGCTTGGAGGCTTCTCCTAGAATTGAATGGAATGACACACCTGAAACACATGGCAACCCTAGTGCTCCGTAACCAACTTGGTCACGGTTACTAGATCAGAAGTGGCATCCAAATCCACACCCACACTGCCTGCTGCCTTCCTGTGTACGCACAGGGCTCTTTGCTGACCGACAGCAACTTCAGTTTTCTTCATAGTCCTGTGACAAGAGGGCAATGAGCGTTCTGCTTTATAGGTGACAGCAGGGAGGCTCCGTGAGGACTATGGAGCTAGTCACGATTAAGCCCAGGTCAGTCAGCCTGCGAGGTTTGCCTTCTTTCCTCTATAAGCATTGTGTCTGTGTGATTGGAGGCATCTGCAAACAGCCGTGTCCCAAAACCCTGAATTCTGTGGGATTGTGCTTATGGTAAGTGGACCCTTCACCCACACTATACCTGGGGTGGTGAGCTTGGCCGTTTAGTGGCAATGTGCGTGAAATTTGAATTCAGCAGACCTGGGATAAAATTCTGCCGTAATCACTTATTATCTGTGAGCTTTCATTTTCATGTCAGGAAGCGGGGAGAATTTTTTTATGGGAGAGGGGGGAATGTTTACAAAGTATTCCATCAGTATGGACAGAATAAGCACTCAATAAGTACTGGTTATTTGTAATTGTTTCTTCACATCTTCTCTACCTCATGAACCTAAATTCCGACTTTTTGTCTCCACAGTCTAACTGACCAGAACAAACTGCTGCAGGGTTTACCACCCCAAAAAACAAGGCAGCCTCTGGTTCATTTCCGGAAAGTTGCCTGACTAAAAACAGTCTCCTTCACTATCACCTTCTCCACTTGGTGGACTTTGACTTTGAATCTTGAAAAACCTTCCCTAATCTTCAGGAATCCTCTATTGAAATGTAATGGAGGGCGGGGTAGTGACCTCTGACAGACAGGAAGCAGGCAGGAAGCAAAGAAAAGATCAATGGAGTTGGTGCTAATAACGTTAGAGCTTAAAGGCCATCTACTCTAACCCACTACCCAGAACAGAAGTAATTCAGCACTCTAGCACTCCAAAACATACTAAGTAACGCTGACAATTCCCCTACTCTTTTCTGTATCCCAGTCCCAGGAATAACCATAGTCTTCCATTTGATACATTTTTTCCAGATCTTTTTCTACACACCTAAAAAATTACATGCAGACATGCGCGGAAGACATATTTGAAATTTTTCTTCAACTTAATTCTTCACTCAACACCACAGACATCTCACATGTTAGAAATGACAGTCCTGTCATTTCTGAGGTATGAATTTCCTGGGTCTTTTAACAATCAGTTCCAATATTTTCATAAACAGAAAAATGGCATTTTCATAAACAGAAACCTAGAAGTAATCAAACTCTTTTCAAGTTATCTTTCTAGGAAGATTACCTTCTGAAAATGTTTCCTTTTCCTTTCCAGATCTTGACATAAGAACTCCAAATGATGTAAAATAATAATAATAATAAAGCAGATATTGGTTTAAAAAAAAAAAACTCCAGGCCCAGCACCCTCTCCATGATTTTAAGCAGCATTGTGATCCTGGCACATTCTATGTAAGAAACAACAGAATTAACCAAAAAAGTTAAGTATTCTTGAGGACAGTTTTAAGAAAGCACATAATATATTCAGGAGATTTCTATTTAAAATCACTGAACCACTATATTTGGCCACCTCTGTAATATACTGGGGACAGAAAGACAAATATGTCCACTATGCTCACGGAGTGGAAGCAAAAGCCAATCTTGTTACAGCATAACAGTCACTCAGGGCTGCAGGGGCGGGTAAGACAAATACAGACATGGCACAGAAGCAGCCTGAAGACACTAGCATGAGACTGGTATAGGGTAAGAAAAGGGAAGGGGAAGGTGCCAAATTCTTAAGGACTCAGAACGCCATATAAAAGCTTTCTACCCTTCTCCCCAACACTCTAGGAAACTATGAAACTTTTTCAGCTGGGGAATGGCATGTAGATTTTACTAGCACTTACTCTGCCTATTGGATGGAGAGTGAATGAAGGGAGGCTGGACTAGAGATGAGGCAGTGGGCCAAATGGTAATAGTTATGCCCTTAGGAATTCAGGGGGGGACCCTCCATCCCTCCATCCAGAAAATTCTAGGGAGAAGAGTAATGTAGATTGTATACCTTATTGGGCTGGGGGCTGGAGGCCCGGGGTAGAAATAGGAGGGGAAAAGATCTTGAAAGTATGTGACTTAGATCACTGGGGTTATACTAATTTAACCAATGTGGTGAATTGCCCCCTCCCCTTCCCCCACCCAAAAGTCTGTCAGTGATGACCTACAGCATATTCCTCAGTTGCTGAAAGGAGTCTTAGAAGAACTAACAAGGAAGTACATGGGGGGCAGAGGGCACAGCCTGGGGTGAAGATGTTCCTAGCAGTGGGAGGATATCCAAGCACCGCAGAAACAGGCCTCAGGTCTTCCTGATCCTCTGCCCTTACCTAGTGATGTTTTCCTTTTATTCAATTTGTAATCCCTTTAGGAGGACAAAGGGGCTGAAGTACCCAAGTCTTCCTGAAAAGGGTAAACAAAAACAATCGCTGGAGTTTATCAATAATTGAGGTCAAAACTATAATTAAAGTGACATCGGAGACAGCTTTGTATTTCAACCCCATAGATTTCACTCTCACCTGTATTTTAAATGAACCCTTGGGCCCCTGGTTTTCCAGGGACCCAACTCAGGAACAATGCTCTCAACACACCACAAGAAGACAATGAGCTCCAGCACAGATTCAATGCCTGGAGTTTTCCTCCTGCCCCCAAAGTAGTCAAAAACTTGTTTTCTGAAACCCAGGAATGAGCTCACCCTCCAGGGGTGTAATTCAGTATCACACCAACCAAGAAGGATCACAGGACATCCTCAAGCATTGGCCAAGCACTTCCAACACACTCCAGAGACTAACAGAGGCCAGCATTGTAGTTCCCATCCCCCAGAAGAATCAATAGGAACCAGTCGGCGTAAACAGATCCTCCTCTGCTCCAATGAAGCCACACAGGAGCATCTAAAGGAGCATTAACAAGGCTGCTTTGTGAGACAGCTGGCACAGTGCCTTCTTGCTTCTCACTCCCAAGAGGCAGCATATCTGAACATAAGCCTCACGACACATTTGGGAAATATCCACAGGTTATTTGAGTAGTTCATTTTGGGCAACAGGCAACAGGTTTACCGCAGGTAGCGGCTAAAGCCACACAATGTGACACAAGTGTTCTCTCTCCTTTGGAGGCCATGGATGATTTTTTATGCTTGTGGACCAGTGTCTGGTTGGGTTGAGTGAAGAGAAACAGAAATGGATGCGTTGAGGCAGGAGGCATACAGGGTAGCATCCTGTGTCCTTTCCACCCTATAAACCTGAGCCTCACACAAAGACCCTCCTTCAAGCAGCCAGTCTGTGCCAAGTCAGTTGTTTTCACACCTCTATTCAGAGATAAGAGGCAATGCTTGGGAATCACATAACCAAATTGCGAAATGAAGCTGATCAGCTAAAATTGACCATTTTAAGTGCCAAAGTAGGAGCCAGCTTGGTAGGTCCTCAATGGGGCCCCTGTTTTCCTTCCTCACCCAAGAGCAGTATATTTCTATCAGCCTCCAGTTGGCTGGCCTGTTGGCCAAAGCGGAGAGGACACAGGGATCTGTGCGCAGTCATGTGCACTGACGTTCATTCAATGCTTTTTGGGGAGTGCTGGGGTTAGCTGACACCCGGAAGCCAGCTTTTGACCCTCCCAGCAGCTCAAGCAACACCTCAGGAGCCCAGTGACTACACATGGGAGTGGGGGAGTTTAAGAAGTAAAAGTTAGATATTGAAAGGCCCTTGGGTTTCTAGTCTCCTGAGTACCACCTGCCAGGAGGACGTCCACAGCTCAGTGTAAAACTTTGGCACTCAGAATCCATTCCCAGTTCATATTTGATCCATTTCCTGAAATAAGATAGAAGAAAGCCTTTTTCCAGGTATTAAGCAGAAGCTGTAAGGACGTGCAAAGGACATGCACCCTTAGGAGAGAGCAGTGACTCAGATTGTTTAACACCTAGTTTTACTTACAGACTCTCCTGTCTCCCTGATCCCAACACCTAAGCTGTCTGCCCTTTTCAGCTTCCTCGCTCAGCCAGCCAAGTTTAGAAGGCTTAGCCAAACCCAAACCTGGCCAAGCTGAAGAGTCTTAGGCAAACCAAAACCTGGCTAATTATCACTAAAGTTGTAGTAGTGTCGGAATCATCATCCCCATTGGTCACTGAGCAGGTATTGCAATGGGCAGGGCATTATCAGTTTCACAGTCCATGAACCCCAAGGTCCTCATGATAACCTTGGACAAAGAACATTTATTGAATGAATGGACAGGCTAAAGGATGGATGAAGAAAGAGCCTTTCTAATCATCAAAATTGAATGAGATTGAATACTAACTGCTGCAGAGTTAATATAACTAATCAGGTTATCCAGATAACCCAGATATGACTCTCTGGATTGGAGTGAGGTGGGGGCAGGAATAAGGGAGTTGGGTTTCAGGCTGTTTGGCTTGTCTGTGCCAACACAATACTGGTCATACTTCAATGGGTAGGTACCAGCTTAGTCCAGATTTGGATAGTCTGGTGGAGACTCAGAACCTCTCTTTACCATGGGGCTCCAATTGGCAAAAACAGGAAAGGTGAAACACCTCTGCTTGCCTTATTTTCCCCCAAATTCTAGGTAATGGCTGTGGCCCTTCCCTGGATAGAAGGCTCTGTTAGACTTGTTCCATTCTCTACCTCTTTATTCCTCATGTCTAGGAGTAGAGCTTTATTTCTCCTGGAATTATTAAACAAACCTCTTAGAGCAGGGGATCCCAAGCTTGGTTCAAACACTGCTTTTTGTTGTTATTTCTCTTCATGTAAATCTTTAGTAAAAGGCAAAAGATTTATGCAATAATAAGAAAAACTACAGTGTTATTATACCAGGGACTTTATGTGCTGATGATCATGTATACCAAGAAAAACTGCATTTAATTAAATGCAGCGTTACCAAATTCAGTAGTCGTGATTCTAACCCTAAGCAAAGGTTTCTTTAAATTTTCTTACCTTGGGTCAGTGAATTAATTTTGCTTTATTTGTAATATTAAAAGTACTTCAAGGAAACTCATGCCCCACCACTCAGTCAGCACTTTCTAGAGATTCCAAGTTAGAAGCAAAGACAG
>PVHY01011699.1:0-47017 GCA_004024945.1 Uropsilus gracilis | reverse complement strand
TTTTTTTTTTTTTTTTCATTAAAGTAGTTTGGTATTCTTTTTGCTTCCTGTATGTCTATTTTCATTTCATTTTTCAGATTTGGGAAGTTCTCTTCCATTATTGCTTTAAAAAGACTTTCATTTCCTATGTCTTTCTCTTCTCCTTCTGGGATTCTGATTATTCTTATATTTCCTTTCTTTAAAGTATCTGATAGATCTCTGATTTTTTTCTTCTTTCTTCTTATTTTGTTTTTCTCTCTCTTTTCATTCTATTTCTGTATCCTCTAGTGTGCTGATTCATTCGTTCATTTCTCCTAGTCTGCTTTCATGGCTTTTCTCTGCATTTTTGATATCTTCTATTGCTCCTCTTATAAATTGTACCTCCTTCAGTTTCTTATTTAGTGTTTCAACCTCTTTCTTCTGTTCAACAATGGTAATGTTCATTTTGCTGCATTCTTTTTTGTATTTGTCTATTTCTCCTATCTCATTAAGTGCTTTTATCATGATGTATCTGAATTCTTTATCTGTCATATTATCCAATTCTTCAATGTCCTCCTTGTTGGTTTCAGGAGATTGTCCTTTGGGCTTGCTTGGGTGTTTGTATTTTTTTCCTTCCTGTGTTTTCTCTTCAGACTTGTTCTACATATTGAGTGACTGCTGCTCTGGCATTAGTTGGCATGTTGTCAAGTACGAGGTTGTAGCTATTCTGTTTTTCTGTCTGAATTACTTCTTGTTTCTGTGGGTTGTTTGGGGGAAGTAGTCCTTTCCTTGTCTGAGCTGCTGTTGCACCTGTGCTTCTGGACTGGGATGTCAGCCCTGATATTCTGCAGATCCTCTCTGCAGTCTACCACTGAAGGAGCCAATAGACTGTTAAATTTGAGTCTCTGCAGGAGACCTTACATATGTGGAATCCTCTGATATGCAAACCCAAATTCCAAGTTTCTCCAGAAGACAGCTTATGACTTTTTCCAGTTTGTGTCTGAGTTGCTGTGGTGTTGAGTTTCTGTGCTTTCTATTCTTGTACTTGAATTACTTTGATAACACTCAATATATTTTTTTCTTGTGTGTGTGTGTCTGCTGTCAGTGGTTTCCAAGCTTTGATTTGTTTTTTGTTTATATTTGCCCCCAATTTTTTTTCTTGTATAGATGAACTTCAGTGTTTTTGTGTACTGCTGAAATTTTGCTTATAGTCTTTATCAGTGCTGGCACTGTGGTAACCCATGTGGTGCAGTACCTGGGGAGCAGGTGGAGGGCTTCAGAGGGAGTGATTGGGAGGTGTGTCTGAGGGATGTCCCACGCTGGTGCACTCTGGTTGGGGACCCAAGGTGGCACAATGTGGTGCGGTACCTGGGGAGCAGGTGGAGGGCTTCAGAGGGAGTGACTGGGAGGTGTGTCTGAGGGATGCCCCATGCTGGTGCACTCTGGTTGGGGACCCAAGGTGGCACGATGTGGTGCGGTACCTGGGGGCAGGTGGAGGGAGTGACTGGGAGGCGCGTCCGAGGGACGCCCCGCACTGGTGTGCTCTGGTTGGGGACCCAAGGTGGCACGATGTGGTGCGGTACCTGGGGGCAGGTGGAGGGAGTGACTGGGAGGCGTGTCCGAGGGACGCCCCGCACTGGTGTGCTGTGGTTGGGGATCCGAGGTGGCACGATGTAGCATGGTACCTGGGGAGCAGGTGTAGGGCTTCAGAGGGAGTGAATGGGAGGCGTGTCTGAGGGATGCCCCTGCGCTGATGCGCTCTGGTTGGGGACCCAAGGTGGCACAATCAAAATCCTGAATTTTTATAAGTAGAATTTTTATTTTATTTCTTTGGAGATTACTGTGATTCTTAAACCTGTGAGTTCACATCTTTTGTCAATTCTAGGAATTTCAAAGCTATTAACTGTTCTAATATTACTTATCTTATGTACCTTTTTCTGTGATAAATCTTAATAAACCTAGTTTGAATAGTCTCATTATATCCTCCATGTTCCTTAACATAAATTACTTGTTTTTCTATCTCTGGATCACTCACTGATATATTCAGAATCTTTTCAAACCTATCTCTGTTTAGCGGTGTCTAGCTAGTAGTTTAAACAGTTAACTAAATTTTTTTCATGATTATATTTTTCTTAAAGTTCTATGTGACCCTTTTAAATCTGTCAATTACTTTTTACATTATCTTCGGTTTATGATTTTTAGTCCTTTTTTTATTCAGGCATTCATTTAAATATATTTTTTATATTCCATATATTCTTATTCAATTATCTAAGGTCCTTAGGGACATAGCCTGATTTTTGTCTCCACTGTACAAATCTGCTATGTCTTGAACCGGGAGTATAGTTCCCTTCAGTACATTTTTAAATATATTTCAACAGAGTCCTTGCTGGATCCGTAGCTGGGAACAATTTTTAGAGAAAAGTCTTGGTTTGACTGTTGCTAGACCACATGGGTAGTATAAATTCATTACTAAACTCAGTAGAAGCACAGTCCTATGGTTATAGATTTGGGTGGAAAATGATGGAGGATCTTTTTTTTCATCCCCACTCAAAGACAGGTAGAGTTCCCTGTTACCTTTCTGTACCAGCACACAGTTTCTCATAGACCACTATTTTTTCTGGGATATAACCAGTTAACCGTGTGGATTGGAGGAGAGGTTGGTTCAGCTCCAACTTGGTCTTTTTCATCAGCTCATGGCCTCATTTCCTATTACCACATGAGCATTAGAATCCAAGTTCCTGAGCTCCACAGACTGAAAACCCTCTTTGTGTTCTCCCCTAACTCAAGGAATAAACAAGATCTTGCCATTCTGACTTTCAGTTCAGGGGATTTTCCTCTCTTTCTCCAAAACTAGTCATTTTTTAATGCTTTTTTTTCTATATTTTGCCCAGAATGTCTGGATATTTGCAGAAGGGTTTGATTTATACATTTCTACATGTTTATAAACCTGAATTGGAACAAAATTGCATCTGCATTTTTGCCTTTGCCTCTGCATCCTCGTGTTCCATTGAGTTCCCAACACTCTGCCTTTTGCTCGCCTCTCTTTGGAGCAATCCTCTCCAGTAACACAAAACTGCCCACCCCAAGCTGATTCCTCTACTTGCCATGTCCCTTAACCCCCTCTTTATATGTTTGTTTTAATCATTCACCTGCAAGGCATACTTTATGTTCTCTAAGAAGTCTGTCTTTTGAGCCTCTACTATCCCACAGATCCTTACTATGCTTATTACTAGCGCACTTACTAGTTTAAAGAATACATCCTTGGTGGTGAGAGAATCTTGGGGTATATAAATGTGAAATATATATATGTGTGCGTGTAATCAGTTAAGTATACCTTAGTTTCTTCCTCCCCATTGTAAGGTTCTTGTAGTTTGGGACTACAATTCTAGTATCCCCAGAGTAGTATCTAACACATAGTAGACATTTAATATATGAGCTAAGTGAATATATGAACACAGACTAGTTCCATAACACATAGTAGTCGTTTAATATATGAGGTAAGTGAATACATGAATACAGACTAGTTCCATAACTATTGTCTTCAAATGACTTAGCAATTCTTATAAAACTTGTATAATTCAAATATAACTTGAAACCTATAGTCTCCTGGAAAACATTTATATAAGACCATTTGAAGACAAGGGAAGTCTATCAAAATTAGCACACTATATCCCAGGGATAGAGGGCACACACCATATTCCTTTCCCAAGGGGCCAACTTGACAAGGAAAAGATGTGATATCCAATTGAACTACATCTTCATATCATTCAATGACTTGCCATAAAACAGAAGTACAAAATCTCAACCTATCATTCAAGGTCACGCAAACTAGAAAAGTCTGCTCTTTTAGGATCATTTTCTGTGTTACAAAACTTTGCTCACTTCCCCAAAATTACTTTGCTTCTTACAATATCATATATTATCCTTTGATCCAAGACCCCAGGTAATGTCATGTACCAGAGCTCAAAAAGTGATGATTTTGTTGCAAGTACATTGTTTGCTTTTGTTTTTTACTACTAGCTTACTTTATGTCTTTCAGGTATATAGCAAAGGAAATAGAATGCATTTAATTGTATTACTCTTGGCTGTAATAAAATCCTCTGCTCTTTTTGCCCACGCGAGATCATAAACTTTATATTACAGTTGACTTCTCAGTTTGTTAACAACACTCCCACAGCTCAGCTCCAAAGAAGAAAAGAGTAGGGAGAGAAAAAAGACTGATGCTTCAAGTCTAGCATGACTCCAAATGGCAGTCATCACAGCCTCCCACCACCACCCCCAAAGATAAGGGCATTGGTACTCTCTCTCTGATGTAGGCCACCTTTGGGAAAACTCCGCTCTTGAGATGTCACTTTTTCCAGTGAAATCAGCTATCCTGCTGAAAAGTATTTAGATGAGCTGATTACTTCAAAATAAGTATGTAATTATTTTTGTGGTCAACTGAGACAATATCATATGGGAAATAACAGATGTTGCCCAAAAAAGAATTCAGTTTGGCAGGTGCAGAAACAGTGAGGAGAAAACACCCTCTGACTGCCTGGCGAGGTAATTGCAAACAGCTGTGGGTGTGTATAACACCAAGTCTAAGTAGGGCTCCAGCAGGAAGGAGATTATGCTCCACTATCCCTGCATCCACCTGGTACAGATGAGGAAACTGAGGCCAGAGAATCACTAGGATCAGAAACCATCTTCTTTAGTTCTAGGAATTCTTTTCCTACAAAATGCAGAAAGCACTGATAGCCCAATTAGATGTGGCTTTTTCCAACACAAAGAATGTAAGTCACACAGAATTGTCAGATATATTTAGGTTTTTGAGAAGCCAGTGAACTCCACTGAGTGATTGATAGTAGAACAGCTTCTATTCTCAGTATGGCCTCTCCTCTCCACACACTTATAAATGCAGAGCTCTGAGTTCTGACAACTGAGCTCTGATCACCAAGCACCAAGCAAGAGCACCAAGCAAGCTCTCCCAGGGTCCCGAGTTTCTCAGTCTCCTTGTGAAAGGGCAGTGATCTTGTCAGCTTGCCAGCTGCCCCAACTCTAATGCTACATGTCTCAGTGTTCAGAATATTCAGAGCATTTTCTCTACATTAGCAAATATTCTACATCTTTCCTACTTTCTGCCTATTTGTAATTCAAGTGATTTTCCAAATGCCAATAGTCTCTTGAATTTATTTCAGGCTGCTGACACAGGCTACACACATTCTAAAAACAGTTTTCTGTCCCTCCCAGTCTCTGCCTATTGAAGTAGCCCAGTGAAGAGGAGGGACCAAACTGCGCCCCAGCCATCAAGATACCACCCAAGCCAGATGGAACACACCTGCGCAGACCTAGCATAAGCTCGGGCCAGGATTCCCTTGCACAAGGGGGACTGATGGGAAAGTGACTATTTGCGAGCCTTTAAAGGGGTGTGGAGCATATGGGCTCTCTAGGAGATGCTGTGGAAGATAGCTACCCCACTAGGTGCCAGGCCTTTGTGTGCACACCCCACCCCCAATCACCCTACCCCTCTCCCCGCTGCCACCTCCTGTGCCTACAACTCTGCCTCTGACCCATGACTAGGCCTTCTCTCTCCCTACCGTCCTAGGTCCCCCTTCCCTTCCACCCTTCCATTTCAAATAAAATAAGTCATCTCTTCTACTGCGCCAAAGGGCCTTTTGTTTGCATTTGTGGACTTGTGGTAGCAGGTGGCTAGACCCAGCATTGGTGAGAGATTGTGACCCAGTGACACTGTTTAGACTCCTTGCCCGATAACGCCAACTTTGCCCTCCAGAGGAGAGAGCAGGTGAGGATGAAAAACCTTCAAACAGAAAAGAAAAACTTAAAACTAATTTTTAGCAAAATTGAAGCATAGAGCATGAGAGGGAGAGGGGGAAATTGGAGGTGGGAGGGGCACAAAAGACTAAGATGGTTCAGGGTGACAAAGTGGTGGGGGAACCCCAGGGTAGATAAAATAGATTAGATAGAATAGATAGGATACACAGAAAGACAGACAGATTGACCAACCTTCACAAAAACTCACCTTCCCTCTTTTTCCTGTCCTTCTTCCTCTTGCTGCTTCTCCACCTCCTTTAAGCTCAAATACCTCCTCCAGTCATTACTCTCAACACTCTATGCACCATGGAACCCAACACTTCACCAGGTGCATACAAGCTGCTCAGTAACAGTGGTCTGACCTTAAAGGTGAAGGAGAACAGGTGTTACATCTTTCTGCCTCTGCCTCTGCCTTCTTCCGAGTCCCAGGCTGAGACCTCATTTCGCATCTGTGCCTCACTCTGGCAGAGGGGGCGTAATGCTCAGGTCTCCTTCCAGGTGACCTAGACCTGAGTTTCATTTCCTTTTCTACTTTGACTGTGACCCTGATGCAACAGACATTTTAGAAACCATTTGCACAATTAACAATAATATATCATATACTTTAAATATGCTAAGAGAACAGGTCTTAATTGTTCAAACCATTTTCCCCACCAAAAAAAAATAGTAACTGCAAGATGATGGACGTGTTCTTCAGCTTGGTTATTTTAAGATGCATAATATCAAAAACATCTTGTTGTACACCTTACTTATACCCAATTTTCATTTGTCAATTACACCTCAATTATGCTGGGAAAAAAGGAAATTATTTACACAGATGGTGAGAAAGGAACCACCCTCGTGCTCTGTTCTCAATGTTCCTAGGGTTGGAGGTATAATTCTAGACCCTTCAGAAACCTCTTTGAACTCAAATACAGGGCTTCTGAAAATTTCTTAGAAAGCAAATTTGGAGGGGAGCAATCTCACAGCAGAGGGGTGCAACTGTTTTTGCATAAGGAGCAATTCAGGAAAAATAAAAATATTTAAGATCTGTAGAATATGGATAGTGCATATGCATGTGACCTAGATTTATCTGCTTTATTGATTAGAAAATATCCAGGAGGGAATTGCCCTAATTTTTCTGCCACATGTTATAATGTTAATATCTGTGCTAATTTGAGGAATGCCACCAGATTTAGCTTTTTAACTCTCCAGTCATTTCTTCCTGAACTGCTAGGGTAAAAGGGCACAGACAGGTGGCTAAATCCCAGCCAGCCTCACTTTGACCCTGAAAACTTATACCAGTGTAATTGAAATAGGGGAAGTTCCATGTTCTCTAATCCACCCAATGAAGGGTGGAGCTGAGCCATAGTGGGATTTAAGGGAAGACAGGAGCAATGGCCTGGAGAAGACAAATGAAACAGAGATATGTGAAGAAGCTGCACTTGCTTTTGGGTCTTGGACTAATACCAGAGGTTTGGGGGACATGGAAGGAAACACTTGAAAGAGACAGAGTCATGGTAAAGAGGTTTGTGTAGAGTTTAATAATGGCAGCCTTTATTTGAACCTGAAATTTTGTTCTTTTCTTTCCAGATTTGCCTAGCCCATCCTTCCCCTTTCTTCTTGTTTCCCACCAGAAGATACTTTAGACTTGGGGAAAGATTTCAGGCTTCAGTGGCCCTGCTTTCATTGGATATTTGCCACATCAGTATGGGACACTTTCAGTGTTTCATTGGAAAACTACCTCTCTCCTTACCTATTGCACACTAATTCTATTAACATTCTTTTCTACTGAAGATCTAACACACTAAGAATGTTTTGTCTTTATGCTCTGGGTGGTGGTATCTATTGAGAATATGTAAGTTTGGGGATCTCTGATTCCTAGCAAACTGATCTCCAGTTGCTACTTACTGTTTAGATACCAGTACTTAGGGACTCCAGAATTCCACTTAAAGAAAAACCTGCAATCATTTTAGTAAGTTTTAAAGAACACAAAGAATGAGAAGCTAGTTGTTAGAAATGTTCAAAAGTGGAAGAGTCCATTCATGTCACAAATAGAAAGAGTTCATCTTTTCTATTGCTGAATAGTATTCCATTGTATATGTATACCACACCTTCTTAATATGCCCTTGAGTCATTGCCATACATGGTTAATTAAAATATTTAAATATTTAAAATAGTTAAAGTTACCAACAGCAAAAAGGGGAGAGAAAACAACATAACCATTTCAAGTGACTCATCCTTTATCACCAAATTATCTCAGAGATTATGACCTTGGGGTTCAATCATGTCTGAAAAAAAAATGTCTCCTTTATAAATATCCTCAGTTGTTTGTAGGCACTGCCAAAGGAGGGGATGAGGAAGGAGGGAGGGAGGGAAAGAGAGAGACTCAAAAAGAGAGGTCACTCTTTTGGCGCTTTATCTACTACTTCTGGAGATAATCAGGACAAAAACATTCAAAAAGAACTCATGTTCATCTCTCGTCACATGCATGTGCACACATACACACAACACAAAAGCACAAGACTAGTCTCTCACCTGGAGAGAGCTAGAACAAGGGCGCTTTCCAAAAATTTCCACTGTTAATTCCATTTCAAGAAACTTCTATGTTTTTGAAGTAGGTATAAGAAGCACAACTGAAAAGTAAATCATTTGGAGGTGAGCCCTAAGTTAGGCAATGATTACAAAATATACACATTACACAACCAGGACACACCCTGTGCTGCTGGCAAGCACTCAAGAGCACTGGAATTGAGAAAGGCTTGTTGAAGAAAAGAGGCAGAGGGGGAATGAAGATTGTACCAGCTTTAAGACCTTTAATTAAAGCTTCAGGCAGCTGAGTTAGGCTCAGGAGACCTGAATGCCTCATGTGCCCCAATGTGCTTCCCACTTCACCAAGTACTGAACTTATCCTTAACCACCTTATTTAAGTGTCCAACTCTCATTTGCATGATCAAATGTGCCCTAGATAAAATGTTATAAAATCTGCTCTTCTCCCTCACTCCCTTTTATTTTCATTCATTTAGAATCATCTAGATTCCATTTCTGCTCCAGCCTCTGCCTCTAGCTCTTGCTCTAGAAACCCTTTGAGCTCTAGTCTAGCCCAGAGGAGAGCAGAGAAGAACTGACTCCTATCTGAAACCAAATGTTAATGGGTGCCTCCTTCTTCCCAGACAACTGCCTTCACTGCCTGGGGAAGTAAACTTAAGTGAAATCAGGATGAGGACGGTTCACAGTGACATGGTAGCAGGAGAACTTCAAGGTATACAATGATGTAAGAAAAATATACATATAATCAATAAAATAAAGGCCAAAATCACCTCAACTCCTGCTCCTTTGCCCTACACTGGAATCCTCAGCATTCCCTATGTCTGTCATGTCTGTGAATATTCACATCAAGTTACTGATACAGGAGCAGATCCCTTCTTCCATACATGGTTAGGGCCAAAAGACTCTTTTCCCCACCTCCACCCCCCAATAGACTCTTGAGAAAAGTCTGGTCCTCAGCCTCAGTCTGGTCCTCTAGGTCACCTTTTATGAACTGCAAATGTGACCAATCGGTTCGTGAGTCAGATACAGGCAAAGGTGACAGCCCTGAGTGGGCGTCTGAGAAGTTCTCATGAACAAGGGGAGTTGGATGTTTTCTGACTACTTGTTAATACATAGCACAGTTTCCCCCTGAGTCATCAGCCTCCTATCATTGAATCAAAGTCACAGATGATTTATTTGGGTTCTACTCAGCAAAAGGCTCCCAGGCACCTGTGAATCAACAGTTCAGCAAAAGAATAACAAAAAAAGACAGGTTGTCAGTAAAATCATATCCTGTGATTCAAAAGATAAAGGAAAGCAGGAAGAATTGGCCAGCTGTTTGTCAACAAGCGGGTATAATCCTGCTGTGTGGGGAGGGCCAGGGGAGTCAGGAGGACGATGGAGGAGGTGCCAAATTTTCACACCACTGAGATGGCTCCTCTAGTGAGGCAGGTCTGACTTGTATATTTGCAACCCTACCTCACAAGCCCCGGGGCCACAGACAGTGACCACAGCCTCCTTGCCTGGTAAAGAGTGGGGGGGGGGAGGGTGAGTCACAGACACACTTTCTAGACCTCAGCCCCAGTGGTCAATGTCCTTTTAGCTTCATGCACTGTGTCTTTGGCATTGTACTTTGGTGACTAAAGCAAGAATAATTATGATGCTACTGGGTAATGGGATCACCCCCCTTTTAATTTTGCCGGTAAGCGTTCTTCTGCCCGCAGCAACCAGTTGTCAGATCAAACTTTCATGGTAAGGATAAACACAGGTTTATTTACAAATAGGAAAGGCTAACTAAAAAGAATCTAATAGTCCACATCCTCACAAGTTTCCCAAACAGAAAAGAACCCCACTTCTGCTCCTCAGAGGTAAAACATGGGTTTTATCTCAGTCTTAGTGTAGTTCAGTCCAAACCACCAGTTCACATCCTTGTCTTCTAGCCCTCACTGTAGTTAGCTGGAGTAAATTCAGCAATTCAGGGTCAACTCAGATCTTTGAGCTCTCTCTCTCTCATTTTTCTCTCCAGCTCATCAGGGCAGCTCAGCACTCTGTGATGAGCACACCTTCTTTACCTTCATCCAGCTCCCAAACTTCAAAGACTGGAACCTGGGAACCCCAAAAGATTCAATAGCTCCCAGGTCCTTTTCTTTCTGAAGAAAACTGTCAGCTCCTGATGCCACATGCCGAGTACCACATCAGCTCTCCTCTCCATGCTAGTCTGATCTCAAAAAAAAAAAAAAATCTCAAAGTCCCCCTCCTCTCTCTTCCTCTCTTTATCCCCTTTTCCTTGCCCCCCTTCCCAGCATGCACCCTGATGATGGGATTAGCAGCCACACTATGGCTTGACCAACTATGATTCCTCACCTGGGCCCTGGAACACTAGCACAGGGGAATTAAATTAGCAAATAATGTTAACCAAGCCCTAATTAAGATTTACAATATCAAGGTAAATGAGGGAAGCAACCTTTCTATCTCCTGGCTTCAGGTCATTCTTAACCTCTGTCTTCCAATGAGATGTGGACCCAGCTTCCAGTTTAATTGGGAAGACAAGACTAACCCAACCCACAAAATATCAGAGAAAGATATGAAGTAATGTTTTGGGTAATTGCTAAAATTTGTAATGTAGGGGTGATGCACTGGAGGGAATCAGATGATAGAGGTGAGTGAGAATTGAGAAACTCAGCAGACTCACACTTCAGAGCCTTCCCTGTGCCTGGGCTGGCTCATCTCTTCATCTGATCAACACCTACTCCCACTTAGCAGTTTGCTTCAAGAAATTTTCTTTGATTCTCCCTAATGTTTTTCTCCTGTCATTCTAGTGTAATTTGCAGTGCTGACACTTGAATTATAATTGTTTACTCTCTCCTACTAGACTGCAAACTCCCTGAAAGCAGGTTCTGTCTGAATTTTTATCACTGAACTTTAGAACCTGGACTCAGCTGGTAGAGAGCAGGCACTTCCTTGAATGACAAGGAAAGGTTACTACGAGCTTGAGTCAGGCTCTCTAAGTTTGGATGGCAGTTGACTGTTGCCACCCTTCCCTCCCCACCCCCACCCCCACTCCCCATGAGATTTCAGGTGGGCAAACTTCATTTGTCATAAGAGGGGAACACCTGGTGGGAAGACAAGCTGGGAACCAGATCCCTAACCACCTTAGAGAAAAACCAAAATGTGACATGCAATGCAGAAGAAAGTAAGGAGCTATTGAAGGCTTTTGAGCAAAAGAATTTCCTAGGGCAAGTGATAGTGAAAGATTAGTTCAGTATCTTGC
This sequence comes from Uropsilus gracilis, assembly GCA_004024945.1. Classification (NCBI taxonomy): domain Eukaryota; kingdom Metazoa; phylum Chordata; class Mammalia; order Eulipotyphla; family Talpidae; genus Uropsilus; species Uropsilus gracilis. Next base: position 35,466 of record PVHY01011699.1, on the reverse strand, counting down.
TTGGAGGAAGAATTCAGAAGACTGGGGTTTGAGGGGGCCCGAGGTGGGGAGAAACATTCACTGCAGCAGGAAATAGGATGCACAATTTCACTGGAACTGAAAGAACTTGAGACTTAGACATAATAAAGTGGGAGGAAGAATGAAGAAGGGGTCTCAAGTTAGAGGACAAGTAACTAGGGGCTGAGAGGACAATAAGGGATTCAGGGGAGTTTGGCACATACTGGATTGGGCAGCAAGGGGGAGGGGTTGAGCTCAATTTTTATATTCTGGTGACAAAAATTCAAAGAAAAGCATTCGTTGCAAACAAATTACCCCAATACTTAGTGACTTAAACAACAGACATCAATTATCCCACAAAATTTCTGTGGGTCAGAAATTGTGTATAGCATAGACTTCTCTTCAAAAACCACAGGTTTTAAAAAACCTGTGGCCAAGGCATCAGCCAACACGGCGTGTTTATCTGCAGTTCACTCAGGCATGGGCCGGCTTCCAAACCACTCCAACTGGCATCAGGATTCAATTCCTCACGGTCTGTTGGGCTGAGGCCCCCAGTCCCTTGCTCACTGTTGATCAGAGGTCACTCTCAGTCCCTTGCCTTGTAGGCCTCTACGATGTGGCGCCTTGCTCCACCAAACCCAGAAGGTGATACAGAGAATCTGCTAGCTAGTGAAGTGAAAATCACAATCTTTGCTACCTTAAGCATGGAAGTCATATGTCATGTTTGTTAGAAGCAAGTTACCTATAGGGAATACAGTCATACCAGGTTGGTAACACCAGGATACAGGGATCACTGATCTATCTGAAAAACTACCTGCCCCTGGGTGTTTGTAAATGTGGACCTAAAATCTGCATGCCAGGGCACAGTCATCTAAAGGTAGATGAGGATTAAGATTATCAAAGGAAAGAGCACACAAGCATACAGATATGGCAGGTCCTGGTGGGTCAGTCCCATTTAAAAATAAAAACAGGGAGGCAGAGAAACCTGCAAACTGGAGAAAAAGAAAATTCCAAAGATAATTTCACCTAATCCAAAATCACCACTTTCTTCAAAACCTAGGAGGAAAGTCACCACCCCAGGAAACCCTCCTAGATTGACTCAGATCTGTCCAATTCTCCACTAGTCATTTGCTCAAAAGATACCAAGAATCTATTATGTGCAAAGTTTACCAAGCTGAGTGAGACCTAACAGAGTCCTCAAGTAACTTACAAGTAAGGGAGTTAAATTCATAAATAACTTTCTTAAGGATGAAAAGCAATAGCAGTATCATGAGTGTGAGTCACAGAGGAGACAAGTCACAAGGAAAGGCTGCTCCCCCATAGTAGTTAGTCTGTGTTTGTTCACCCTTGTTAATGTGCACCTTTATTCTTGAGTTCAGGACATTCTGTGTGGCTCTGGTTCATCTCCCCAGCAGCTGATCACCAAGCTGAGTGAAACCAGAGCCGCATTCTCTACCCCATTCTTGCATCCCTATGAGCCCGCATGGTGGCCGAATTTGCTCAGTTCTCCAAAAGGGCTTGCTAAAGATAAAATTTCCTCTTAGGTGATCAAACTAGCAGAAACACAAGATACTGAAAATAACTGCAATCTCTCTAATCTGTTTTCAGTATTTCAGTCATTCAGACCTAAGCAAAGGCTTTTATGGAAGGAATGATTTTGTGCCTGTTGCAGACCAAGTGACACTTCTGGTGAATCATTTCTTTACATGGTTTTCAGATTGCATTTCACAAGTACCTCAGGGGCAAATCTTTCTAAATGACACCTCTAATCAGCCCAGCTAAAACCACAACTTCCCACAGCTTCTCAAACCATCCCTGAAGGTCAACCAAGTCACACGTCCAAGCTAAAATTCCATTTATAAATATTGTGCAAGAGAAATTCTGAAGGGCACACACACCACTCACCTATTCTTCCCATGTCGGTCTGCTGTGGCCCTTCTGGGGGTCACTTTGGAAAGAACTGTCCCTGGAAATAAATATTAAAAGGGGGTAGAGTGGGCAAGAGGAAAACAGGCACCAAGGGTCAAATTTCTTCTGCAAAGAGGGTTCCTCCTACCCAGGGCAGAGTTGAGGCCAGTGCCGGTGAGTCTCCACAGTAGTGACAGGAGGAGTCCCAAGCAAGGCTGGCTGGAGGCAATGTGGCTGCCCCACCGAACGCGCTGGCTGCCCACACAGATGACCTGCTCGCTGCAAATAGCCCCAAAGTGCATAAGAATCAGCAAAATTGCAGGCATCCTATTTCTTAGTTCCTAATATTTTTTCTGGGTTCCTTGTAGTATCTACTTGACTCTAAATGAGTTCCAGAAGTCATCATGGAGATTTCTTTACCTTCCACATTTCATGCGGGAGAAACAAATTCACCTTGAACAATCTGAAGCCTGACTCAGAGACCCTAGTTTTCTCTTTTCTCCTAATCTGCTGGGGCCTGGTGCGCTCAAACCTGCCTCCAGCAGGGGACCAAACCACTGCACTACAGCCCACGTCCCTTGCAGTGCACCTAAGACCGCAAGTCTCACAGCAGGGTCCCTGGACCAGCAGCATCAGCATGCCCAGACCACTCCAGTCCTGCAGAGTCAGATCCTGATTTTAACAAGCATCCCTAGATGATTCTCAGGTGTCCTAAGAAGCATAACAGGACCATCTCCATAAAAAATAGGAGACTCTGCTCCCTGCCCCACCTGAAGAACAGCAGAGTCAAGCAGGCAAGGAAAAGCTGGAGACCCAGAAGAGACATGGGAAGGAAGATGCAAGAACAAGCAGGCAGAGAGATGTGAAGAAGTACCCACTTGCTTCTTGGCTTTGGATTTGCACAGGGAACTTGGGAATCCTGAGAAGACAAACGAAGTGGAGTGAGACATATGGAGACACTTAGAAGAGACACGAGTGAGGACATGTGGGGAGGTTGACAGTGGCAGCTGATAGTTTATACCACCATTTTGCTCCGTTTGTCCCAGACTTGCCAGGTCCCTTCCTTCTGCCCCTTTCCCCTGGGTCCCTGTCAGAAGAGGCCTTAGACTGTAGCAAACTTTGGGGCCTCAGCAACCCTGCTTTGGGCCAACCCTGTTTGACTGGGCATTTATTCACAAGGGGGTAGATGACTTTGGGTGTTTCGTGAGGAAACAATTATTCTTTCCTCTTCTCTTCATGCACACTGTTCTAGAAAAGATCTTTCACACTTGGAGAATGTTTCGCCTTCATGCAGTAGATGGTACAATCTCCTTAGAACATGACATTTTGAGGATGCCTCTCAGTCTGCCCAGTAACAGAAGCAGTAATTTTAATCATAAGAATTTATCCTGAGGACCCGACAAGTTGCTCATATAGCTTGCAGCTACCTATGTGCACTGTATTGCTTTCATAGACAAAAGTAAACCAAATGTATCATAGCAGTCTTGACTGACACTGAGAAATGTGACAATAAGAACATAGGAAAATAGGTAAAGTCCTAAAAATAAGATTTTTTTTTTTTTCAGATGGAACATTACATTTTTAGAATTCCCCTTTAAAAAAAAATAGCCTACTCTCAGGTCCCTATTTCCTGCCTTCCAGGTTAGTTCAATTATTGTGCTTCTCTCCAGGCAAACAGTTCATGGAAGCTGCTAGGTGGGGCCATTTCTTTTTGCTAAACAAATAACCAAGCGCAGAAGGGGCCCAGCTGCAGGGGCGCATCAGACTTGCATGTGAAATGAATCAAGGTCCACTTGCAGGGCTCCTGCGAGAGAACATGACTGTTTGCTTTCGTTTCTTCCCCCAGCTTTCCCATCCCTAGGGCATAATCCACTCAGTCTCAGCTGCATGTGACCTCAGCAGTCTAATCTCCGCAGTGTTCAGTGAATTTATGTCTCCATATCCATTTTATTTTACTAAAAGGAAGACAGCTCAGATAAGCAGCTTTGGCTGAAGTCAAATGTAATGTTATTCCACTACAACCACAAGAAAAGTAATAAACTCTGAAGAGAGGACTTTCCTGAGAATATAGCAATATTATCTTGCCAGCCCAGGGCTAGAGTTTATGGCTATTCTCAATAGTTGCCCATAAATCAATGCTTCCCTTTGTATTATTCAAGCACAGCAAAGTCTCTCAAGCAATATTTCTTATAATCAAAAGAAGTGGTCACCAAGGTTGCCTTAAAACAACAGCAACACCTGGCAATACAGTCTCCAACCAAGGGAATGGCTGATGTCTGCGTCACAGTCATGTTCCATGTTCGTCTTTACGGGAAGGATCCTCAGCTGAAAAGCCCCTCCTTTCACTCCGGAAACACTACTGAAAATGTCAGCCCCACTGAATTTAATCTTCTTGATTTCTTGCCCATTGGCCTTCTTCCATCACTCAAACCTGTTGTACCCAGTCTAGCTCTCCTAGTCTCTTTCTCTTTATTCTCTCCCTCCCTGTGTTGGCTGTTCACTCTTAGATTAATTCCCAACCAAACACATGGAGTTGAATGAGGTTGTTCTCAAATGTTGCCAGGAACTTGCTTCTCATGTGAAAACAAAGGAAAAGGGACAGAATTAGGCTGTCTAGGTGTCCAGTATCACACAATCATGTTTATTTTGTAACAATCATATTTGTTTTGCAACATAAAATGGCCACGTGCAGTATGGCCCCTTTCCTTCTTTCCTTCCCAAAGCTTCTATTTTGTCTACTACTCATTTTTGTCTCTGTTTCAGCACCTGCTGAATTCTCTCGCTCCCTGAAACCACTCTCCCCCACCTCCGTGCCTGATCTGTGCCACCTGGACCTAGTCTACACCCTGTAGTGTCTGCATCCTGGTTCCACTCTGAATACCTCCCTGTGTCTGTGCCTCTGCCTGGATTCTCTCTTGCTGGAAGACACACTTAATTCTCTCCCACATTATCATGAAAGGCCTTTCCCTCCCATGCCTCTGGTAAGAGCTTCCTTATAAATCTGAAAGCTCATTTGGTTGACTGCTCCCCAAGAGTCATCCAGCAGAAGATGCTAGGTCTGAGTAGCACAGGTTAAAGTCTTTTAAAGGAATCAAATTCTCAGGCAGTATCCTTTGCCAATAGCTTCGCTAAGCAGAAGAACTCTAGAGATGTATGCTTTGACTCATGACACATGCCCGCACACACTCATTCACACACATACTCACATGCACATACACTCATGTGCACACATATATACACATATGTGCGCATGTAAACATATACACTAACACAAGTTCACATACTAGTGTACACATAACACATACATACATATATACTTGCTAACAGGAGGAAAAAATTGAGTTAAGCTTTTATTTGTCTCTTCCCACATTAGACAATTTAAATGAAAATATGATAAGTGATATAAACTGACAATCAGAGAGAGGTTTATCAGCAGCTCATAAAACTTAGGCATCAAAGGCTTCCTACTTGCACCAGCTTCAGTGTTTCTGAGATGATTTAAGAGGAAGAGAGTGGGAATCAGGTTATAAGCAGAAAGAATTTCTGGAAACTACTAGATTCAGAAATAAAAGAGGGGCTATTTACTAACTTAAAGAAATAACATTTATAAAATAATACCATGAAAAACATCATGCTGATAAGTTAGGTAATTTAGATGAAATGAACAACTTCTTAGAAAAACACAAACTATGCAAACTGAATCAAAAAGAACTAGATCATATGAATAGATCTGTAACAAATGAGGAAACTGAAATAGTTATCAGTAAACTACCCGTGATCTGCATTGTCTTTCTTCCTAAGACATATCACCACCTGCTATGATACCATTTCCTGTCTCTGTTGTGATGTTAGATCCATAAGAGCAGGAACCTTATCTGTTTGATTCACTGGAGGACCAAGGTTTGTTGAATAAATGAATGAAATAAACTCAAGGGCAAAGATGGTTCATTATTCATCTTTTCATCAGTTGTGCTTAACTTAGAGCTTGCTCCATAGTAGATACTCAGTAAGTATTTAATTGCTTTGAAATTAAATTAAAAATTCTATCTCCAACAAAAGAGGTGGGTAAATCAAAGTAAAAGAGGTCAACCATAAGGTAGAGGATAAAACTAGACTTTTGATAGTTATCATAATGTAATAAATATAGATTTTGAATTTTAGTGTAGTACATCTGAAACCTATATAATATTATAAACCAGACTACTTCAATAAAAAAATTGTAATGAAATTACATTGCCAATAAGCCATTCCACTGGAAACTGAAGTGTGACGACCAGATGAAAGGAAGACAAAGTATGCTGAAGTCCAGTAACCTAAGAAATACAGCCTACGGCAATAGAAAAACCACCATTGACTTACTGACTCAGTTTACTGGTATGCAACCCAGATTCTCCTTGAGTCTTCCTCGTTCTATCTCCCGTCACATCAGATCATGTGCTATCACCAATGATAGCCCACCCAGAACACCAGTACATGTAAAGTGTACATAAACCCTTAACTGCCTATTAGGGGTAGTCAACCTATGGGTATGAATCTGCTGACTTAATACTAGTACTAATAAACCTGCTTCTTGCCAGCCCTGGTGTCCTCCTCATTCCCTGATTGCCTAGGCCAGGAAAAATCCTCATTCCCTGATGGCCAACCTCCATAGCTGGAGCAATGGCTGGGTACAATTCTCATGTCTGATTGCCATGGCCAGTAAGGTTCTCATTTCTCAATTGCCTGCTTTCAAAGCCACAAGACCTTTTGTGAGCAGGATTTTTTTTTTAAGGGCAAAGTTCTTAAGATTTGCTGTCAGGTCATAGAGCCCATTCTCACTTACTCTTTTATTGAATTTTATTTTATTGCAGTAACACTGGTTTGCAACACTATTATTCAGAGGTATATTGTCTGTTGTTTCCCCTCCCTCCTTTTTCCTCACTCCCACCTGCCCCCCTCTAGCAGCCTCAATTCTATAGTCATATTTCTAGGGTTTGTTTGCTTTAGTTTTATCTGTCCCTTCGTTTTGTTTCTCTATATTCCACATATGGGTGAAATCATACAGTGTTTGTCTTTCTCTTCTGACTTAACACATACAAAACCAAACATAAGGAGACAGATCAAAGCAATGATTCAATATTGCTAAAACCTAAGGGAGTAAGAAATGATTCTTTTGTTTGGTTGAAAGTTTCCTGCAGAGATGAATCTGGAGTGACAGGGAGCAAGAACACACTAGAATACCTATTTGCCAGAAAACAAAGACTCCTTCACCTTCAGTGCAATATTAAAAGTCACAATCATCAGGAGAAATGACAGAACATCAGTTTCTACTTGCAATGCCCTGGTAACTCGCCCATCTTTCTTTAAGTGCTGTTTTATGGTGCATAAACAAGACTTCATGGGGCTTGTTAAAAGACAACTTAGTGACGAGGCCAAATCCTGCACTCAAAAAAGTGTATGGTTGCAAAACTGGGAAGGGCAGAGCATGTTAAACCACATGCACAGGTTGGCAACAACCAGGGCCCGCTTTGAGCAGAATCTTGAGGGCAGAACCCACCTTCCCGTGGTTCTCAAGTCACCTGGCCAGGCACAGAGAGTGAAAGCAGGCCAACACCTCTTCCTGCAGCACAGGCCTGAGCAGAGGCTTAAAGGGACTCTGCCCTGTCATCTAACCCTCTTCCCCAGCACTCCTTCTAAGACACTTGGGGCTCTCCCACTCCTGCCCTTAGAAAACCTGCTCTGAGGAAGTGGTCCCAGACTCATCCACAGTGAGGTAGACAGACTGATAGTGAAAGTGGGTAAAAAGAGACTTTCTGACTTGACTTAACTGGATACAGCTATCTGCCTGCGTCTCTCTCTAAAGCAGGCTACACACTCTTCATTAGCATTTTTACTGATCACCTTTACCATTGATACGCAAACATCAGCCCATCTCTCCTCTCTCTCTATCCCCTCTCCATATTGGAATCCTAATCCAATCGAATCGCCCCCTTCTCTTTGTCTGCACACCCTTTATATACCCTGATTTCTCGCCTTCCAGGAAATCTGTTTCACCTTGACTATTTTACTTCTTTCTTCCCCCTGCATCCCCTGAAGGGAAATTCCAGCTAAGGTCATTCTCCCATTTTAACATTACCTGTCCTTGAAATCTGCAATCTTAAACAGGAGACATGGGGGGTGGGGGGGGCACACCCTATCAATAGCAGCTGAAGGGGTTTCTTTAAGAGTACAACAGTGCAGATTTCTTTGGGAACCTACCTGAATTTACCCATTATTCTCTTAAAATGATCTATTATTTATCTACCTTTATTGTGGTCTGCTTCTTCTGCTCCTTCAGACTCAAACCTTTGTTGCTTCAAATACTTTAACCTATTTGGAGATGCCTTCCTCATTGTTGTCCACACCAGGGAAGGCCCATGCCAGGCATACCTCTACACAACCAACTGGTGTCCATCTCTGTCAGACACACAGCAGAAAGCCCTAATTGTGAACAGAGGATGATGAGACCCTTGATGCCTCCCTCTTTCCCCACTGCTTTGTGCAGACCTTCTACAAGCTGCAACAGGAAAACTTCTTTGCTACTCCCCTCATTCCGGAACTTTCTGAAATGGCTATGTTGAGTTAAATCCTTATTTTTACCCTGTTATTTAAGACAGACCCCTCTCCATAATTTAGGCTTTTTACCTAACCTACTTTCTCCTCATCTATTCCAAAAGAGAGAAAGTGGAAATTTTAAGATAACAGCACGTTAAAACCTCTCCATTTTTATATTTATTTCTTAAGTCCTTAATAAAATTTGAAACACGGATTGACTTTTAAAAAACAAACACTAAAATGTTTAAAGAATACTTAATTACTCATACTTCATATCCTAATATTGATCCTTAAATAGAAAAATTTGACGAAAAACTGATAGCATACATTACATCTAAAGAGCAGCACTTTGCCAAGCATTCCTTATTAAATTGCCTATGAAAAAGCAATGTTTGAAGATTTAAATGTATCTTTTCTTTCAAATACCAAGAAAAGTCAGAGTAAGAGCTTTCTAAGAAAGAGAAATACTTAGGTTGTCAGATTGTTGAGGCTGCCAAGTACCAGGAGGAGAACGAAGATTTCAGAGAAAGAAGAGAGGGGTTCTGGACAGATGCATCAGGGAAGGCTCCAAGCAGGCCTTCTGAACCAGAGGATCTGGTTCAGAGGATCTGAATCTGAGGATCTGAACCAGATCCTCAGAGATGGAGAAAGGCCACAAGCAGCGAAAAACTGAGAGAAATGCTGGCCTGGCAAGAAGGCACAGCTTGTGTTTGGGGTCCCCAGTCACTCCCGGCACAAGCTTAAGGGCAGGGCTGTTGTAAAGTGGACATAGAGATAGAGCCAGGAAGAAGAAAGTTTTGCAAAGCCCCAAGATGCTACTTTAAGATGCTATTTCATACACATGAAAATATCATAGATTGCAGAGTATACCGTTACTTTTTTTTTTTTTTTTTTTTTGAGACTAGGTCTCACTATTTTTGCCTGTGGAACCGCAGGCTCATGTTGCCCAGGGTACCACAGACTCAAGCAATCCCCAGCCTCAACTTCCCAGGTAGCTGGGATTACAGGCACATGCCACCATGTCCAGCTATTTTTTTGAAACTAGGTCTCACTACATGTCCCTGGCAGGACACGAACCACGATCCTTGGCCCCTGCCGTGGCTTCCTAGGCTGCCACCTACAGGCATGAGCCACCATGCCTAGCCATACCATTACTTTTTTTATTACTTTTAATTATTTATTTATTTTTTTCTAATTTATTTATGTATAAATTTCACATCATTGTAGTCCCAGGGATTTACCCCGCATCATCCTCCCCACCATTCCCCCTTTTCCCTCCTGCCCAAAGTGTGTGCGTCAGTTTGGTGCTTAGCTTGTTTTGACTTTCCTCAAGGCTTTTGTTTATTTTTTCACTATATCCAGTATACCATTACTTGATGTCCCAACGCTGCCGGTGAAAGTACAACAAACAGCTGACTGCAAAGGCATCCAAATTTCAAAGCTGCTGAAATGAATTGCCATCAAAACATCTCTGAACTGATAAGATACTGTAAGCAAGGAGAACAGAACAGCAAGTACAATGAAGAGAAGGAAACACAAAGGATAACTTCAAATACACAGATTTGGCTGACCTGAGGGGCGGGAGAATTTACTGTTTTAAGTGAAGCAAACATTTGGGGCCCTTGGACTCAGCAGTGCCCCTCAGATTCCAGTATCCTGTTTTCAGACGTTTAAGGTGCAGACAGCTCCCATGGCTGCCGAGCTTGGGCTGTGTGGCTTGGCCTGCCTCCTCCCAACACAACTGTGGTCAGCCTCTCATAAACACCTCTGCAGAGGAGAGCAAGGAGGGAAGCGCAGAAGCATCATCGCTTACTGTCTCCCCCAGAGTTCACCACGCTAAACCTGCAGGTCCAGTGAGAGGAAGAAGCCAGGTAAGCAGCTTGCTTCTGCGTGAAGCTTATAGAAACTGTTGTGGGCAACAGATGTTCCTCCTTAATGAGTGCTTCCTGAGGAAACACGGAGACTCTGTCCATTTGCATCCTATGGTAAGAAAAAAAGAACAAATTAGAGTTCTGGCTTTGAAGCCCAGAAAAACCTACAGTTCTAATGTTCAATAATCCTCCATAAACAGGTAGAACTGTGAACCTTAATTTCAGGTTGAAAATATTCCTTCTGAGTCACTACTGTCATTCCAATACACACACATTGTGAGGTAGTAAGACTTTTTTTTTCCAGGAGAGAAATCGATACATTTTTTAATTCAGAGATGCTGGCTGTCATGAGATTCTCAGACACATTTTAGAAATGTTGGCTTTTCATTTACTTTTGTAAGTTACTGCTGGCTACACATTTGTCTACAGTGACATTAGAAGCAGCAAACCAAGGACTTACATGCATATTTCATTAGCAGATAATTATGCTCCTTATAATTGGTTTCTAAATCAGACCATTTCACACAATTATGGTGTTTTCTTTGCCTATCCAGTCAATCGAAAAGATAGTAAGAAAGTTCTTTGTTATCAAAAGGGCATATTCTTAGCTTTTATTATGGAGCGAAAGAGATAAACTAAAATAAAAATAAAACTATTTTGCATACATAGAATAGTCCTTGTTAAAATGCATCATAGATGGAAAAAAAAGAGGAAAAGGCTACAAACCAGATGTTTCTAAATATATCAGGAGTAACAAAACACCAAAAGGGAAATTTGATGGCGAGGGCAGATTAAAAAAATCAATAATGAGGTCGTGCTGTTTAAATGCCAAAATCATTCTTCACCCAAATGAGAAAAGAAAATTGGGTCGTAAAGAAGGCCACAAAATAACTACTAACAAAGGAGCAACATGAACCTCACACTCAGAAAAATCTAAATGAATTCCTTTGTTGAGTCACGAACATCTGAGTATGGCGTTTGTTAGTGCCAAGGAAAAGAGAGTGAGCAAATCAAAGTCTCGGCACTGCTGGAGCTGCAGACTGAGCTCTGGGTGCTGGTGTGCACACACACAAGCACATACACACATCCACACAGCTGAGCAGGGGACACGTTGCTGGGGGCTGGGGACGCACTGCAGGGCAGGTCCCCAGCAAGACTGGGCGAGGCAGCGACTAGAAGACCAGAGAGGAAATCTCACCTCAGCTGACTAATCTCTGGAACCTCACTCTAACATTCTAACTCCATTTGTAAAATAGAGATAACTCATGTATACCTGCCTCACAAGGACGTTGAAGGATTGCTTCAATTAATAGAAGTAAGGCACTCAGAACAGTGCTGAATGGGATGAATGAATCACTCAATAAATACGACAGAGAAAACTTTGGGAGATGATGAATAACGTCTATGGCATTGATTATGGTGATGGTTACACGGGTATATATTTCTCTCCAAATTTACTGAGATGTATACATTAACTTTGTATAGCTTTTTGTATATCAACAGCTCGATAACATGTTTTAAAAAAAAAATAGTGAGGATTTACTGCAGGCACTATTATAAGTGTTAGCTATTATTACCCTTCACAATTTCTTTACAATGATACTCCAGTATACAAAATACTATCTTGGAGCTTCCTGGGGACCATGTGACCATTTTAACTCTCTCCAGTCATCTGGGCCCTCTTGGAGGGGCCAGCAATGGCCCAAAGCAGATATTCCACGCATGCTACCCCTCCCCCTGTCTCACCTTGATAGCACATCAGGGAACCCTCCAACCAGAACCTCATTCCCCCCAGTCTACCTTTGGAGGAAGGGGAACTATGTTCATAGAATTTTTCTCATTTCAAATCTCCCCCCAATTATTCTTATATTCCTGGCATTTATCTTTCACTAATACACATATCAGGGATTAGTATGAGAAAATAGCAGCTTTAGCCCAAACTGTGGGATTTATAGCTTATAAATAAATGAATGAATGTCATCATTTTTCAAACAGGTTTGAGAACCACTGCTTCAAGGAGTGGAAATAATTATTAGTGGAATAATTCCAGTGGGTATTTAATGTTGCAAGGGAAGGAAAAGAGAAGGAAGAGTTAGAACTGACTTGAATACTGAAATGTAGTGACTTTGAAAGATTTTTTGAAGAAGTTAGTGAGAATTTAGCAATCTGTGGGAAAGTATTTGGATTAAGTTGATCTGCCAATCAAAAAAAAAAATACAAAACCCAAAAATCCTTGTTGTTGTTTGTTTGCCAGAGAATATCCATGCCCTGATTTGCCAACACAACAGAAGAGGTCTGAGGTCTGAGTAGTGTGGTCAGGGACAATTAGACTAAGGGACAGGAAAAATTAGAGGTTCGAACACCAACCCTCCAAATTTTCAGCTCAGACAGCAACTGAGGCTAAGTAAGTGCCATAGTTACTGAACCCCTCACCTGTCCAGTGGCTGAGTATAAGGCAGAGGCTTCCACTCGAAAGGGGAGAGAATGCTTGCCCCTGTTCAGAGCTTCTCTGGGCCCCCAGAGAGACTCATTCCCACATTTTCAGAGATGGTATCCATCATGCATGAGGATCTGTGGAGTCCACAATGGCAGCCCTACAGAAAGGATGAATGAGTGAAGAATAAAGTCAGCAACTTCATGGCCTTCTTTCTCCCAGGATCTAACTTAGACACTAATTCAGCTTACTCAAAGAGAAAGTTGGATGTTCTGAGAGAATAAGGAGCCATAGGGAATACATGTAAACTATGCTTGGAAGACTCACTTTAGAAGGTTGCTGCAGTGAGGGCTGTGTGCTATTATTGCTGTTGGGAATGCAATTACAGTGATCACTATAGATGGTCATAAATAACAGTGCCACAGTGACCCATGGGTGCTGGGCTACGTGTTCTCTGCTGTTGAACAAAGTCTGTGGTCTAAGAGCACAGGCAACGAGGGACCCTCTTCTGGTCTCAGGTTTGAGTTTATATCCTAGCAGAATTACTTGGATTCATTTATATAAAATGTGTTTCTTTCAGTCAGAAAATTAGACTACCTTTTAGAAGTAACTAAAGTGAATCGAGGGACTCTAATTGGAGAATAGTCAAACATGAAAGGAATATATACTGTGTTTTAAGTACATAACCTTGACTCGCTGTTCAGGAAATATAAAATGAGAAAACTAAATGGTTTCACCTACTGGAGATGACAAATTGTTGACCCTTGAATATGATTACAGCTAAGGTTTTATTTGAAGCATCATAATTTAGTGTATAGAATTTCTGATCTGTGTTGTATGCGCAGTTGAGAAAAGCAAAACAGTAAATGTGAACTCTCTATAAAGAAACAACAGCAATAGAAATGACTACCCAACTACCATTTTAACTCAGCCACACCACTTTCACTTATGTGTCCTCTCTCCTGCCCACTCCAGTGTCAATGCCTCAAGTATGAGGCCCTGTTCCAGATCTGTCATGGTGTCTGTGCTACATGTATGACAATGACTTTGTTACCACACACACCTTCTGGACTATCCCATGGGTCCAGTCTGCTTTCCCATCTACCTTTCTTCTAAAACTTTTCACAGTCCCTGTTTTTCACCTTGCATGCACTACCATCAGCTCTTCCTTCCTTAACAAATGCATGGTTTTGGTAGCAGTTTTAAATCCTGGCAAGACATTGGTATTTCCTGTGACACATGTATGAGAAGTAAATGATCTGGTGTTTAAGGCCAAACTTTGGCCTTAAAATCCTCTGAAATTTATACCTAAGGAATTTTTCATGACAAATCAGCAATTCTCACACATAGGGTCTATAAAAAGTGACAGTTTTTAGAGTGAAAAAAAGAAAAAAGTGAATGAGCAAACACTTAAAAAAAAAAAAAAACAACACCTTGAAATCTAACTACAGAAGTGAGGCCATTGGGGTCAGAAAGAGTAAGTGGTAGTGGTCGGGACTGGGGGGTGGGGGTGGGGTCCAATGAACTATGGTTGAGGATTATTGTGGTTTTGATGGTAAGTGTGATGTGATATGATAACACACATTTGTAAGTGTGTGAACCTATACCCTGAAAACGTATACAGTGTTATAAATCAGTAAACATAATTCAAGATAAATAAAATGGTTATATTTGAGCTGGGTTTTGAAGGTTATAAAAGAACCATGGAAATCTGAAGATCTAGGAGAAGAAATGTCCCAAAAAAGGACTAGCAAATGCAAAGACCCTTAGGCAGAAAGGAAACAAAGGAAAATATGGTTGCAACTAAAGAGTTAGGAGAAAAGAAGTACAAAATGAGAGCCATGAGGTAGCTGAGAAGCAAGTCACTTAGAGTCTTAACAGTATCAGAAGTAGGTCTGTCTTTGACTGCCATGTCATTAAGCACCACATGACTATATTTCAAAATGAATAAAGATATTGAATGACATGACATGAAAGAATATATGTATATATATATAAACACACATTATGTTTACCCTAGACCTACATGCATATGAGAAATTTTAATTTATTTATTTGGCATAGTAAGAGATTAAAAATAATAATGAATAACTATGGAACAATTCTGTAGCAAAAGCTACATAAATGTGGTCTCTCTCTAACTCTCAAAATATCTTGCAGTATATAATATTCTCAGACTTCAGTTGACCACAAGTAACCAAAACCACAGAGAGTGAACCTGCACATAAGGGGACTGTTGTACGAAGTCAGTCATGAGGCCCTCTTAACCCAGATGACACATAGCAGGCAGGCGCACGCGGTATGTGAAACCTCAGTTGGTAAGTTCGTTTATCTCTCCTTCCTTCCTTCCCTCCCTCTTCACTTTCCCCCTCCCTTCTTCTTTCCTTTCTCTCCTTCATTGACTCATTTTTTGATTCAAATATATTAATTATGGAGTACTCTGAAAGCCCCAGCTGTGGTGTCTGTGAAGTGAGGAATATGAACCGCTGAAGACAAGGTCCCTGCCCTAAGAAGTCTACAAGGTAAGAGGCAGCAAAACACAAAAGCCAGGTTTGAACAAAGAGCTACCACCTAAACATCTTGTCTTAGCACAGCAGGGCAAGGTGATATAGAAATCCTGACAATATTGAGTCTTCACTCAGTCTCAAAGAAAGAGGCAACTACAAATTAGCAGTAATCACTGAGATGCCTGAAAACTGGTGATATATACCAGGAGATGGTCTAAGGGAAATGAATGGGTCCGGAGACAGGCTGCAGAGAAAGTAGGAGAGAAGAAGAAGGAATTGATACACATTAAGTGCCTAAACATGCGTCAGGTGCTACAAAAACCTCATTGCATTTCATCTCCCCCTAAATCTTCTGGAATAAAACAATAACCTCTAATTCATGAATGAAATACTGGAAGTGCCTATAGGTTCCTTCAATTCTCGTTGTTTACAGATCCTGTATTTAGAAATTCACAATTCACTAAGCTTTCTCTTGCCCACAGTGAACACTAGCACCAGTTGCAAGGTCATTTTTGGCCATGTGGAGAGTAGTGACAAACTGGACTTGCCTGACACGGATGTCCCAGTTGAGGTCAAACAAGGTGATTCTCTGCCTTCTTGCTTCAGCTCTCATAATGTATCTTTTTTATGGTCCATTTAGTGCCATGGCTTTTGCAGTTTTGTGCTTTTTGTTAGTGAATTTGCTGTTCAAAATGCCCCACAAGCTGAGGTGTTGTCCACTGTTTCTAGGACCAGGGAAGTCAGGGTGCACTTTACTAAGAAAATGCAGGTGTTAGGTGAGCCACATGCAGGCATGTGTTACATGCTGTTGGCCATGAATCCAATGTTTTTGAATCAAATAATATGTCTTTAAACAGAATCACATATCAAACATGGTTCTCTATTGATCAGTTTTGAGAGCAGAGGCTTATAGAAAGCTCAGTCTATTATTTCCCCAGGAGTGATGTCTCCGTATTCACTAACTCACTGCTCACAATATCTTTAAAGAACCCCATTACCATGAAAAGCTAGAATCAGCTGGAATATGCTCAAGATCACAGACCTGAGATGAGAAACCTTCTCTCTTGATCCCAGAGTCAGAGTCTTCTCTGCCTGCTTTGGAAGCTAGAGCTCCTTGCAGATCATCTCAGAGTCAGCTTATACCATCCATTTACACATATGCAAGAGAACCATTGTTTAAAGAGACTCCTTTGCAAGCTGACCCCCAAAAATGCAAAAACAAGAAAAGACAGTTGGGTTTCTGTGGCAGTGATATGGTCCTCTGGGTAATATTGGACCACATAGATGGCCCTGATCCTCAGGATGTGTAAACATGGGTATCACACAGGGCTGGGAGACCAAGATGGGTAAGCCCCTGAGAATCTTGGAGGCCATCCTTCCAGAGGAAATGTCTGAGATCCCACTTGGGGGCAAAGACAAAGGCAGAAATCCCAGAGAAAGCCAATCATTCCTGAAGCCAATCACTCCACTCCTGAGCCTGCCCAAATTATTTCAGGTGTTTCTGTTTTTCCTCTCCTTTTTCAGTAGATCACACAGCTTTGCAGAGTATTCCTCAATGGTACAAAAACATAACTGTATGTTGCTGAGCCTAAGTGATATATATAGAAAAAACACCAGTGAGAAAAGGATATTAATTCATGTACACCCCAAGATGCAATTTCATGCTTTTATAAGTTTAATGTTTTCACAATTAGGTCCAACTTTTGCTGTAATTCTTTACTCAGAAGGGGCATTGTAATGTGCTATCTAGGAGGTCATTTTCCCGATTAGCCATTATAAGCTAATTTAACTACATTAAGATCCTGCTGGGAATGTATCTAGAAGTATAAAAGAAAATTGATACAAGTAGCAGAGAATGTTGTTTGCTCTAGATAATGAAGGCACCATTAGCTACACTGCCACCTCCCTCCATGCTTGCATGTTACACACGCATGTACACACTCATGTGCACTCACACAGCACAGCATGTTTCCTGTTATTCAATAAATACATTGAATAATAATTCATTGTTTCAAATACATTGAAAAAGGAGTTATGTGAATATGGGTTTATTTTCCCAAGAGGTGTGAGTACTCACTTAGAAAAGGTCATTGAATTCATCCCTTATTTCCAGAGTGCAGAGTTATCACATTTCTGAGGATCTCAGTTTCAATCACAGCTATTCAACCACTCACTCAGTCTTTACTGAGGACCTGTTATGTGACTGTTAGATTCAGGGGCTCTAACCATCCTGTCCCATAATGATAGGCAGTGATGAATGAGTACAACCAGTCTACAAGAGGTGCAGAGGTGCCCCTGAGATGTCCTCCAGGAAGAAACAGTGTTCAGTATTCCCTAAAATGGAACTCTACAATGGAACTACACAACCACTGAGATGCCTATAATCAGGAAAACAGAAAATATAAGTGTTGGCAATGATGTGGAAAAACTGAATCCATCATACATTGGAAGAAGGAATGGAAAATGAGACAGCCAACTTTGCAAAACAGTTTAGTAATTCAAACTGTAAAGATAATATTCCCATGTCACCCAGCAATTCCATTCCTGTGTTCCCATGAGAAGTGATATCTGTATGCATGCACATGCACACACACATACAAAACCCATGTACAGGGATGTCAAAGCTTCATTATTCATAATAGCTAAAACAAGAAGACAATCCGCATGCCCACAAATTGATGATAAATAAAATGTAGTTATAGGCTGCCTATATAAGCTGACTAATGGCCATGAAGATTGCCAGACTCTAATTCCTGAAATAATAAATATGGACTATGTCTTTAGTAAGTTCCTTTGTTGTTTTGTATGTGTGATCAAATTTCCTATTATTAAAATTTGGGAAAAATATTAACCCAAAAAATTGATATAGTGTATTCATCTGTGGAAGAAATTAATACCTATACCCATGCCCTTTTCTTAGCAGAATATAATTAAATAATTCCATTTATGATATATTTATGATACAATAAACCCACTTCAAGTAATAAAGATTATATTTTACATGAATGAATGACACCTATAAATTCTTCCTAGGAAAACCTGTCTACGTCTTATGACAAGCGCCTCACACATAGTAAAGAATCTCATTTCCTGGCAGGATAGGAATATCAACAAATTTGGGAATCTTAGAGAAAATAATGCTGATCATAATGGCAAAAACCCTCTCACTCACCAAGTAATTTATAACTTCATAAAGCCTCCAGACAGAAGTTAATTCTAAAATTTTAATACTATGTAGATTCAGCTTTGTCAAACAAAAAGAAGTTATTTATGCATTATCCCATACCACACTATATAAAGTGGTCGAATAAAAGAAGATATCAATTAAATGAGTCATGAGGGGGAGCGGCAAGAAGGCAGCAGTAAAAATCCTGAGCACACTTTCTCCGTATATCACAGCTAGTTTGCAACAGCATAAAGTCATTAATTTCTAAAGGAAAAACAGACCACTACGGCATATACCAGGTACAGTGTCCACCATGGGGAGGCGCCAGCAAGCAGTGGCATGGGTTATGTGGGCAGCCCAGGTGAGCAAGGGGCGCCCCAGAGGCCAATTGTTAACCCCAGAAGCTGAGCAAAACCTCCAAGTGATGCAGTATGTCTGTGAGGTGTCCTGTGTGTTGACATTAAAATAGTGTAGAGACAGAGGGCCTCTCATATGTGCTTATTTTTTTCCCCTTGCATGTAGACTTGGAAACAAGAACACTAACAATAGTGTATGTAAATCATAGCTTAACAATTAACAGCAAACTGTTACTAACTCTCTGTTCCTAGTAACTTCTTTGTTTTAGTCAATTGTCTCAGCAGTCCAGTCAGTGACCACAAAGCAGAATTGGTGCTGGTCTGCGAACAGATGGTCAGACACGGTGGAGACCCCTGCATCTTGGAAAGCACCCCAAACTTGCTCTGACCTCCTTATTATATTATGAAAAGCTCTACCTCTGGGTGGGATTGGTCCACCATTTTCCAACATGCAACGCATGAAGAGGTATGTTCTTCTATTGGGACTGGGCAAGGCTTCCCCCAAACTTCCTCTCCTTACCCCACATGTAGAATAATGTCACCCCTTGTGTGAGGCCCTGTGGCCTATAAAAGGGAGAGGCTGGTGTGCATCAGAGAAACACTCACACTTGAGGTCCCCTGGGAGCAGTCTTATCATTCTACCACTTCAATAAATCTCAATTTTCAAAACAACTACCATGGGTAGGTCCTTATTTCATTCTTGAATGAGGGGCTCAAGAACCCACTCCTGCTAGGTAGTAACCCACACTTGTGCTCCAAATGGTAACCCCTACATCCAGAGGGAAAGGACTCCAAAATCCTCGGAGAACAGAATAAAAGTGATAATAAACATGTCGTCTCAAGGTGTATGATTAGAAGAAAAGAAATGAAAAGTCACAGTACAGGGGGGCATCCTCAGCAGCTTTAGTGTTTGACCTGTGCCAAGGTCATGAGTGGCCTGAACCTGCAACTCTCTCACATACTGGCAAGCTATATGGAAAAGGTGACTGAGTTCTAACATGGTGTAAAAATTGTTGTGCTCCTTAAGATGGCCAACTACCTGTGGATCCTCATGACACACCCATGAATTCTAAAGGTGGGTAGCAGTGCTTGGCATCATCCACACATGTCTTTTTCAGCCATGTTGAAAAAGTTAGAGTGTTCCAGAGAGAGGAGACTACATGTCTTTCTCAAAGAGCTGGCCCACCTCACCTCATGAACGATATTGTTTTATAACCTGGTGCCCATTTCATGTACTATCAGGACCCTAAAATTCTGTATTTGTACATAAACAAATGTTTTCATTTCTGTTTCAAAGAAATAATGTCCTCCTGGAAAGATACATTGAGGACTGTTGAATATAACCAACCATTTCACATATAAGGAAAGTAAAACTGAGAAAGTCTTGTGACTTTTTCAGGATCTCAAGCCAGCACTGAAACCTAGATTGTTCCACTCAACTGACATGCACTATTGCTCCCAGTAAACATATTTCTTATGCTGCCAACAACTCATCTTGTCAATATTATTTTGAATTTGACTTTTATATTCTAAGATGCTAACAACCCACTGGGAACTTGACAAGAAATGTCATGGAATGACAAGGAATTATTACTAGCATCAACATTAGCTCAAAATAAGGAACTTGCCCGGGTTCTTTGTACCCAGCCGCCCCTGCTAACAGAAAGTCAGAGTCTG
Organism: Uropsilus gracilis; assembly: GCA_004024945.1. Lineage (NCBI taxonomy): Eukaryota > Metazoa > Chordata > Mammalia > Eulipotyphla > Talpidae > Uropsilus > Uropsilus gracilis. The sequence goes on along the minus strand of PVHY01011699.1, from coordinate 14,977 downwards.
TCAGTTGGTTGAGTGTCTCATACTCCCTGCTCTTAGGTTCCCATATACCACTGGCTCTGGAATACCATAAAACCTACCTCTCCTTGTACTTGGGCCCTGAGTCTTTGAGGGAGCTAACCCACTGAGCCCACCTGTGTAATGTAATAAAGCCCTACTCTCCCTACCTTCCTTGAGTGTTAGCAATTAGTCCAGGACTAACTTCCATAACATTTAGTTTTCAGAATTTGCATGTATGTGTTTCAGTATTAAAACAATGAATAAAAACCCTGACAAATAACCACTGGAAAGCCAAACCTAGTAAAAGTTACAACAATAAAAAAGTATATTCTTTTTGTTATCATTTCATAATGTGAATGTCTTCAAACAGACTTGAGAAGGCTCAGAGTACTAATATTAGAAATATCTATAGCCACTATTCTACCAACACCAAAGTTATTCCTACCACATATGTTATTTATGATCAGAGCATTCTCCAGAACCACAGAGATTAGATGCAATCAATGTTGATATATTGTTGACACAAATCTAGTCATATTCTGACAAATAGCCCGATGGAGCTCATGTAATTAATGAGGCTGGTGCTTTCTGCTAAGGATGTCTACAGACTCCTTGTTGTAAAACCTGACCTTACAAAATGTGAGCCTTTATACACTCAGCTGTAATTGTTTGAATGGTAAAATTGCCATTTCAATATTTCATTGTATTGATTTGGAAATATCATTTCAATTTGATGTAAGAAAAATAAACTATAATGTAAATAAGCTGCCTGATAGAGAAAGAAAAGCTACAGGGGCTTTCTACTTTGCTTGACATAAGTGACCATTGTTAGGACTTCACAACTATTCACTCTGCAGTATTTTCAGTTGTCAAATTAGACTGGATCAGCGTAGTTTGAATGGAACGATACACTTAAGCTGTCACCATTAGAATCAATTAATATGTGCTCAGTATCTCCTTGGTTCCAGCATCGTGTTATGTTCTCTTTAAGTGTAAATTTACTTATTTAGAAGCAAAGAAAATTCCACTTCACAATTTCTAAATAAGCTTACTTAGATTTTAATTAAATTTCTCAGAGCAGTTGTCAACCTTGGCATTTACACATAAAACACTGACAATTATGGAAAGATTCTTAAGAGATTTGCCCAGGATGTTTTCAGTCAAGTAGCACAATGCCAGAGAAAGGGCCAAATTAAAGCGCTAATGGAGCATTATTCACAGCACATGTCTCGGCTCTGAAAAGAAAAGCAGTACAGCTGAGCCTACCACCTTGGAGGTGATTCACGCTTGGAGGTGATTCATGCTTGATCAGACCCTGGGAGAGTAAGAAGGACAAGGTGAAAGAGGTCACGTTAAAATCAAGGCCACAGACCTTCGTACTTTTCTGAGAAACTGTATCTTTTCTTTCTGGAAAAGTATTTACCGATATGAGTGAACAATATCTTCTAATGACCTAGGCTTAGAGCTAACACAACATTCTGTTTAGAAGGAAGGAAAGTGGAAGGAAGAAGAGCTAAAGCCAGAGACAGAGAGAGGAAAAGCACAGAGACACAGAATGTGAGACAGACAGGAGACATGACTAATGCTGGAAACAATGTGGTCAAAAGCAGCATTTTATAAACCCCGTTCTTTTAAACGGAAATACAATCTGGGATATAGATACACACAAGATCAGAGAAATAACTGTCACCAAACATGACAAAGGGTTTCCAAGCACCTCTCACTTGCCCTTGAGAACAGGAGGTGTACTCCCATTCAGAGTAGTTAGGGCAGGCAACTGCCACCGGGTAAGTCTAGCGGCACCTAATGCACCTAAGAATAGCTGCTGCTTAAAAGAGGCACAGGGCACCTCCTAGAATCTGCCCCACCCCCCCAACCCAGCCTCCACTCACAGCTTTCAAAGAGCCCCCAGAGCTCTGCATAGGGGAACGGCTCCTGTCCCTGTTTCGACAATATTCCCTTCGAGGGTTTCCTATCAGGACAGCTTTTGAGTGAGCAACTAAGAAAGATCTGTTAAAAGCCCTTTGCTGTTGTTCACTGACACACAGACATGGGCCTGAGCAAGTGAAAGAAACTACAAGCCCTACACAGAATCCCTTTCTCCCTGTGGAAATTGAGTCTTTAACGGTGGGGGTGCGAGGGTGGGGAACGCCGGCCCCTTCTTGGGCTGTAGGACCTCTGCCCTGATGCACTGGGCTACTGTAGGCTGTCACCCACACTCACGCAGCTGTAGAGAGTTCCAGGTATATTGCCATCAGAATTGGCACAAGCTTTTGCCGTGTGTTTCCCCCCTCTAGCTTATTTTGATGCATAGAACACTTAAACAGGAATATATGTACTGTGTCACGCCCACCCTATAATTTAAACAATGGAAAGACTATTATCACTGCCTCTGGATGAATAATTAGGGCAAGCCCATGGCCTTTGTGACCACTGTAAAATCAATAAAGTCTGGTGGTTACTTTAAATTGTTTCAAATTCAACCTTGGAATGCAGGAACCAACATTTTCACCCTTCAATCACCTCGTTTCCTCCCCCCTCTCTCAAACTAAGGCTCTTATAGGTACCTGCTTTAGGAAGGGGACATACTCAGCTTCTTCTTGTCTGCCCATTACCTCCACTGCTTGCTAAGGGGTTCACAGTGAATCCTGAAGGACAGGGGCTAAGAAAAAAGATCAGGGAGAAAAAGCTCTTCTTCGTGACATGATGCTAGTTTTCTGGGATAGGTAGATGCTTCTGGGAGGTTCCTCCCTTCATGAGAACTTGTGTGGGCTCCTCAGCCTTCTGACTGCATCACCACCTTTAGCAGTGCCTGTCATCCAAGCCACTTCAGATTCCCACAACTTGAACCCTGGAATCCCACAGCATCCCTCACCCTGGAGGCCAATTTGTTGGATGAGATCTCCTTTAGATGACCCCCAAAACTTTTTCTTATCCAGGTTCCCTATCTAGGACGCAGAGTTCCGTTCTGTGGATCAGCTGGGCCAACTGGGAGGAGGGGATCATTTCCCATACTCTGCTGAGGTGAGGTGCAGCTACTTGTGGGCCCCTCCAGCCTCCCTCTTTAACTCTCAACACCCCAGGGCAGATCACTGAGCCAGCCTTTCACAAAGGGGAGAGGGGGAAGGAGTGGGGCTTCATGACACAGTTTCCTTTCCAAGAAATCCACCCCACCTATTCAGTTATTTTATAGCTGCCTTTTTATGTAGGACCACCCCTTATATGTCTCCTAACCAATTCTCTAACTACTTTCCAGTTCACAATACCATGTTTGTGTCATCTATCATTTAGTCTTCTACTGAAGTTGTAACAACTCTGCATCTTACTCACATAAATCTGCAAAGGATGTTCCATATATGAAGTAATCCTTCTGCCAAGATAACAAGCCTCTTCAAATGCAGAGTTTTGAATTAGTTGTTCTCTGCTTTTGAATTCTCTGCTTTAAGTTTTCTTGCAGTGTAAAAATCTATAGATTTTAGTAAGAAAGGGGGGGGGGGAACTTTATAGGCAAAGACAATTTGATCACTTCTGCTGTACTTGTCTTTTGAGTTAGATTACACTAATGTTAGCACTACTCACCTTCTGAAGAGCTACAGACATATTAATCATGACACATGAAGAAAGAGCAGCAGCGATGTGCGGGAGCACACATGCACATACACAGTGTGTATGAAAGCAGACACTGACATGGGATAGGAATTAAAGGTCAGGGGTCAGAAAGGTCAACATTTCCAGAGACTATAAAGGAGTAAATGGAGGAGATGGAATTAGGAATCAGGAGGCAGGTAAGGAATTGTCTTGAAAAATTGAATGACTCAAGCCAACCTGTTTCTGAGTCACTCACTGTGGCAGACTGAATTTTCCAGAGAGCCACACCAATACACATCCTTTTCCCTGTGTTTGTCTTACAATGCCTTTACCACCTTTTCACTGGGCAATGGGTAGTGTCTGCATTCTGTTTACTGGGAATCAAGTGTGAATGATAACTATCCTTACTAAATAATTTTACTTGAAGATGAGCTTGGTAGTAGTAGAACAACAGTGACCACAAATAAGAGAACTCTTATTTTCTGAAAAAAATTAGCAAGGATTAAAATAATGGTATATTTATATAAGTATATCTATATAGATATATAGATATACTTAAAATAGGAGTTCCATCAAAACAAGGAAATAATTTAAGAGAAAGACATGAGATCTAGGAAATAATTTCTTTCTTTCTTTCTTTTTTTGAGACTAGGTCTTGCTATGCTGCCCAGGGTACCATGAACTTAAGTTGCCCAGGGGTACCGTGGACTCAAGTGATCCCCAGTCTCAGCCTCCCAGATAGCTGGGATTACAGGCACCTGCCATGGCACCCAGCTGCTTTTTCAAGACCAGGTCTCGCTATATTGCTTGGGGTAGTCTTGAACCCGCAAATCACAAGCATCTTGCCTCCCAGAGCTTGGACAACAGGCGAGCGCCACCACATCCGGCTTAGGAAAGAATTTCTACACAAGAAAAGGAATTCAGAGAATGCAAGGTGCACACTGAAGGTAGAAAGTTCTGAGGTATCCAAGAAAGGATGGGAGGGGGGTTTAGTATAAAGAGACACTCTATCCTTGAGAGTTGGGAACATTTTATGGCAGGCCTTTCTATATTGATTTTTCCAACCATCCCTCTGTTTTACTTTATAAGCATTAGAAACTATTGTAATATAAAATACTAATATCATTAATAGTCCAGATGCAGCCACTGAATCCACCAAGAAACAGCTTGTGTTGGGGGGTGGGCTAAGAGCACCTCATATATGGGTTGGATTAGACTAATTCAAAGACCATGCAATGTCTTTGATATAAATACAATTTATATTTAAATTGCCTATTTAGATGTAATCTTACAAGCAGAAGACAGGCTTTCAAATAAAAATAAAATCTGTATTTTAAGCTTTAATTAGCATATATATAGGTATAATTATAACAAAGAAAATTTTATGGTCCATTTGGTCAAATTGCTTTGAGCCAGGAGGTTGTCTGTGTTGTAATACAAATGATATAAATTGTACCTCAAAAAATGTATAACTTCTTTGTCCCTTAGTTTCAAATGGGAATTTTTTTTTTAAATTTATATTGACTACCTGCTGTAAACACAGTTCTAGAGTCTGGAGATATATCAGAGAACAAAACTCTAAACCCACATTCTAATGGGAGACAGACAATAAACAAAATACAAGAGCATGTTACATAGTACGCCAAAAGGTGATGAGTGCTAGGGAGAACATTCATAAAAGAGCAGTAAGGAGTGTTGGAACAAGCATGTGATTTTATATCAGGAAATCAGGGAAGGCCTCATTGCGTCAGAAACATTTGAAGATGACAAGGAAAAGACATGCCAGTATCTACAATATTTCAGGCAGAGTGAATGTTATTGCAAATATTATGATATTGAAATTGTCTGGCAAGTTTGAAGGATCTCAAGGAAGCTGTAGGGCTGAAGCAGGGTTCATGATACCAGGGGGAGACACAGACATGTAATGAGAACGAGGTCATAGACCTTATAGGCCACTGTAAAGACTCTGGCTCTTCCTCCAGTGGTGAATTATTGGAGAATTTTAAGCAGAAGACAAATGATCTCACTTCCATTTTCTACAGGACCCAGTACAGACGGAATGGCTCAGCTCCAGCATGGGACACACGGGACATAGGGAGGATGATGGAGGAAGAATGGTATGTCAGAAGTGTGATTTGAAGGCACACAGCCATCTGGAGAGCAGTTTCCCCAGTTCAAGGGTCCTGGACCCTTAGCCTAAATGCTCTCTGACATCCTTCATTGTCTGCTAAAGGTAGAGCATGCCTTCTGATAACATGAGGTCATACTCTGGCAGATGTAGATTCATTGACTTCATGCTTTATTGTGTGGAACAAACGGGAAAGTCAGTGCTTTCAGATACTCTCTCTGATATTTATCTGTAAATAATCGGAGTGGGAAGGGCTGAAGTTGAGAAGAACCAAAGAAGACTCCAGTCAGAATCCTTTATCTGGGAGAAAGAGAAATCTCTTCAAGCTAGTTTAAGTAACAGGAAATGGAGTGGTTATTGTAAAGCTATACAAAAGCTTTCAAAAGTGTAAGATCTGACAGGTTCCAGAAACCAACCAAACTCTTCCACCAGGATTTCTAGAGGCTTAGCTTCCTTTTGCACACCCAGCTGAGATTGGCCTATGATTTGCATTTACCATCCATGACTCACTAGAAAGTATTCTGTCATTCAAACTTCTGGAGGAAAATACAAATGGATATCAACTTCTAAAACAGTCCTCACAGTATATACATATGTCATTAGGGACCCAGCTGCCTCCTCCCAGTCAGGCAGACTCAGCAGGGGCTGTAAGCCAGAGCAGTGTTGACAAAGTTCTTTTTTTTTTTTTTTTTTTTTTGAGACTAGGTCTCGCTATGTTGCCCAGGGTACTACAGACTCAAGCAGTCCCCAGTCTCAGCCTCCCAGGTAGCTGTGACTACAGGCATGCGCTGCCACACCCAGCTATTTTTTGAGACTAGGTCTCACTATATTGCCCTGGGTGGGTCTTGAACCCACAGACTCAAACGATTTCTAGTCTTGGCCTCCCTTCCTAGAGTGGGATAAAAGGTGCATGCCACCATGCCCAGCATACAAAGTTCTTTCAAAGACTGGGCAGATACCCCAAAATATGTATGGAAAAAATGGAGGGGAAAAAAAACATTCATTTATTTTAAAGGGGGTTGGGAAAGCTCTCTTCTTTCTCACACAGATTTATTTCTCTATCAGTTTTTCTAACTTCCAACCCATTCAATCCAGTTTGGTTTTTCCCAACCCTCATCCTACCCCAACTGTGGCCTCATACTGCACTGAGAAGAGGTATTCGTTATTTCCCAAGTTGCCAAATTCAAAATCCCATGTCTGATTCTGCTTTGTGAATTAATGAAAGAATTCAGTGCCTTCCACAAAGTAAAGTCAAACAAATCAAATCTTACCAAGTATATTGGAAATTTTAATGAGAGTAATAAGGACACAGGGACATAGTTTCATTTAATAAATTTTCCCCTTGTACATTTCCCTTTTCTCAATTTGTTCCTCTCCACACTAACCAGTGGTAGAGAGCTCCTGACCTCTTACAAAGCATGGGGCCAGCAGACTCCCATAGTCTGGAGGACGAGTGTTTTCCAAACTTGAGTGACTATCTCCTAAGAGGGAGTTTTCAGTCCATATCCTCACCATGAAAGACAATGTCATCCCTTGCTTTCTACAGGAAACTCACACCAGATGCACATCACTGTCCTATCCAATTATCACAGGCTCCTGAGCTCTGGTTCATGAACAAAGCAAATATAGGCCCCAAAATGTCAGCCCTGGCTCCCCCCAACTGGGATGTGGGAGCAGCTACATTTCCATCAAGATTGGTTATTAATTCAGCACAGCTCATAAATCCTTGGAGAAATCAGAGTTTAATTGCATATTTAGAAAAGAAAATTTATTTCAGCTTTTAGCCTTGTTCTTTAGTAGTAATAGATATATTTGGTTAAATGGCAAGTCCTCTTCAGTGTTTGGGTCAAGTTTATTTTCAACACATCAGCAAACTTTGTGGGTTCCATCTTCAATGTAATAAACAGAATCCAACCATTTTACCATACCCATTAGTGCCATCCCAGTCCATCATAACCATTCACATCTATCACCCAGATTAATGCAACTGTCACTTTGGCTAATCCTGTCTCAGCTCTCCTCCCTCACTGTCTATCTTCATCACAGCAACCATTTTTCTTAAATTTAAGTCAGAGGATATTAAGTCTTCTGTTAAAACCTCAATTAGCTGGGCGTGGTGGCACATGCCTATAATCCCAGCTACCTGGGAAGCTGAGGCTGGGGATTGCTTGAGCAACATGAGCCTGCGGTTCCACAGGCAAAAATAGCGAGACCTAGTCTCAAAAAACAAAAACGTCAAGTGGTTTCTGATCTTATTCAAGAATAAAAGACACAGCCCTTATGAGAACCTACAAGGTTCCATTTTTTTCTGACTTCATTTAGCACACAACTTCTTTCTTCATTCAATGCACACTGGCAAGCTTAGAAAACAAGAGCTAAAGATTTTTTAGCACTTTCTGTGTGCAAGGTATTTACATTTAATCCTTTGAAACTGAGACCTTGAAAGGTGATACAGTTGGTTCAGGGTTAACAGATCAGTAACAAAACTGATACCTTTTTGTATTTCAGCCCTTTTTGTCAGAGGGAGGATAATACAGGGGGGTGGGGTTAGAAAAGGTATGGGCAGGTTGGGGTGACTACTCAGTTTCTCTACTGGTTCCTTTCTGCTCACTATTCATCTTCTGATGATAATTCTATCCTGGGCCTTTATTTACACAATCTCCAGGGCATCAAAAGAGAAGCTAGTTATCTAAAGCAGATGGCAGTTTCAATTTGGATATCAGAATACATTCTTACCAAGAGGAGGGAGGACATCCACACTCAATTTCTGCATCACTTTCCACAGAGCATGAAATAAGACTCACAGTAAAGTCTCTGAATTCAGTTACCAACTGCAAGTGGGTTGTACAGCATGTTTTCTCTTGTCAGTTTCTCATTTCCCAGTCATTTATTTCTCCATCGGAAAGCTCGGACACAGGAAATGCAGTGATTCCATGAAATTTCTCATCAATATCATGTTCTTTATCACTTAGGATGTTGAGTCCCTGCAAGGATCTCCAGGGTTTGTCATTGCAGTCAAGCCCCTTGCTCATTTCGACTTCTTCCACCAGACATTTTTGAAGGGGGCAACACTTTTGAACGGTGGCTTAAAGAGAATTATTTCTCACAGTTTTGTTTGATAGGTATTCTTTATAATTTGTGCTATATAGATTTTAGCTGTTTCTTTGCTTGACTGAATATGAAGTTTTCTAGTTACTTCAATCTTTTTAACACTAGTGTTGCCTGAAAAGCTCTTCTGGTCTAAAAGGTAGGGTAAGGTTGTTACAAAGGTCTATAATCCCAGGTATTTGGAAAAACAATGAAACCTCTACTGTGTAAGCAAGTTGGGCCACTTTACGGGACAAGCTGAAGTTTAACAGATCATGAGCAAGGAGGCAAAGCAAGAGGATTCAGGGTCTAACCCTGGATCCCAGTTTGGTTGGAGATTTGAACTGCAACATAATAAATAGGAATCAAAGTAGTGCTATGAAGAAATTGGAATCCTTGTGATTTGCTTGTAGAAATGTACAGGGGCAGAGCTGCTGTGGAAAACAATATGGAGGTTTATCAAAAATGTGAAAATAAAAACTACCACACAATACAGAAACTCTACCTCTTGATTTATATGCAAAAGAATTGAAGACATATTTGCAGCATCCATATGCTCCTTTAGTCAAATCAGAGAAAAAGTAAAATTGTTATTGCCAGGAGATAAGACAATGGAAACTAGTAATGGGTATGGAACTTCAGTTTTGTGAGAAGAAAAGTTAAGGAGATGATGTTGATGTTGCACATTATGAATACATTAAATGCCATGCACCCTTGGAAATGGGTAAGGTGGTAAAATTTATGCTCTGTATTTTACTACAATTTTTAAGATTGGAAGAAAAAAAACAGGACCAGTGTGCAAAATGAACTCTAATTTCAACGAGAAATCAAAAATTTGAGAAACCACCAAAGGTGGAGACTAGAAATAATAATCTAAGTTAGAGTATGTCCTCCTTTGTCCCAAATCAGTAAATGTCAGTTACCTATGTCTTTATATTGCTTTTTCAGTTAAGCATATCTTTTGTTCTTTAAGGACCAAATATGACCCTCTAGACCAAAAATAAGTAATATTTGAGTTTATGCTATCTATGGGCTTTGTTACAGATATTTTATACACACTTATTTTTTAACAGTTTTTAAAATAAAACTTACTTCCATTTTACATATAGGAAACTGCAGCATAGACATATATATTGACTTTCCTAGGATCACACATATTACAGGGCCAGTGGAAGATTATATTAACTATTTGTCTATAATTTCCTTACACCTAGACTCAACACAAGGAATAAACAGATCTATAGCTATACATTATTTCAATAAATGTCTTTTCCATATATTCCATAATATCACTTAAATGTATGTAAGCAGATAGGAGTAAATACTTATTATGTGTGCCAAAGGAAAAGCTGCCACATAAGTTTAGGCATAGTCAAAATTACCTTTGAAAATCTCCTGCATCTCTCCTGGCTTTATATATCCAAACCAAAGCAGTGAATTCCACACATATTAAAATCTGAGAATCAATACCCTAAAACTACTACGAAAGGCACAAAAGGATGTATACTTAGGTATCAGGGTATTCAAACAACTCTGCTTTTAGTATAACAATGAAAGCACTAGTAAATGCAGACTAGGTAGATATTGCTTCTTGTAGGTTTACTTCATTTTATTTATTTTCCTTTTATATATTTATTGAATTCTATTTCATTATATATTGTGAGGATTAAAGGAGATATTTGAGTCATATCTTTTAAAGGCAGGTTTTAAAATCAGTTAAGCTAAATATATTCATGATACAGCACTATTTAAATAAAGACAATTATATGTATATAAATTTTGTTAATAGATAAGAGCAAGTAATATATACAAGTGATATAGGAAAAAGGATTGGATTTGGTCACTGGTGACTTCCAATGACAAATAGCATGTGATAACCTCAATATTAGTTCCTTTGAATTGAACTGTATAGACACATTGGTGAACTGAAGTGACTCTAACTTACAGGCATAAGCCGTAATAGCATAATTAGATAAGCTAAAAAAAATATTTTAAAAACAGCTTGGGAAGGCTTAGAGATTATGGATTAAGTGTAAGTTTATGAAACTTCTATCCCTCAAACAAAAAGAAAAATGAGCAGAATACAAAGTATTGGAGTCAAGAAAGGATTCTATTGAATCAAGAGAGAAAACTGAGTACCAGAAATTACATTCCCTTATAAAATGAAAGCAAGTAATATAAGAACACACACATTCCAGACAAATCCACAACACAAAAAGAAACAGAAATGTGACAGATTCTGAAAGAAAAATAAATCTCTAGGACTAGCTAGTAATAGCCCAAAACACATACTGGAGAAAAGTATTGGAAGAGTAAAATTGAGATGTGGGATAAAGCTTGAAAAGTTTTAAAAATCTAAAAAGAATTCCAGAAATAAAGCTGAGAAAATGGAGGATAGAAATAAATAGTAAAGGGAGCTATATGCTATTTTAAAATCGGATGTAAAATAAAATGTCTCAGGAAAATTAGGGGGGAAAAGCACTGAATATTAATATAAAGTTCAGCAAGATTAAGATCAAAAAGAATTCAGGTGTGAGATTAAAGGGTAAAAACATTTCACACGCTGAAATGGGACAATCCATCAGGTATATCACAGAACTTCTAATATCAGAACTTTGAAATATATAGCTAAAACTGACTCAAGGGAAAATGGATATATTCAAAATCCTAACAAGACATTAACAGAACTGTCTCCTAAATCAGTAAGTTTGACAATCAATAATAAAACAAAACACAAAAATTTTAATGACCCAACAAACAAGCTCAGTCTAAAACACAAATATATAAAAGTAAAAGTAAAAAAGTAAAAGCTCAGTCTAAAACACACACACACAAAAATAAAAGCTCAGTCTAAAACACAAATATATAAAAGTAATTTTAGGGTACCCAAAACATTGTGAATAAACCTTCTTTCAGATATATATGGAAAAACATATCCCTCAAAAAATCTCAATATAAACCAAAAAGCAAAATTACACAGGTAACATTCTTGGCCTATATTTAAATTAGAAATTAATCAAAATATAAAAACAACTCTGCCTCTGTCAAACATCTATAGTAAGAATTTTTTAACTCCTCTGGGAGGAAAAAAAGAAACAAAGTTGAAGAATAAAAACTAGAACTACGTTATTTTGAAATGAGTTTAAGTGGAACTAAGTCTGCAGATGTTAAAAAGTAGTAGGCAGAAAAGAAATCCATATAATAGAAAAAAAGAATACAGTAAATGAACTGAAAGTTCACAACTCAACAGACTAAGGAAGAACTAATATATTCAAAGTTAAATAAATGAAGATCATACAGTGAATAGATATCAAGAAACAACAAGCAAAGAAATGTTCAATCAATGAAACTAAAAGCAGGTTCCTAGAAAACATTGATGAAATCCAATGACAGAGGAAACAAAGAGGTAACTAAAAAAAAATCAGAATCAAGAAAAAAATCTAGAGATGCTACAGGAGATTTACAAAATAAAATAGTACATGTGAAACTTTTACCAACAATTTTTCAAGTCTAGACATGCACAATTTCTGAGGAGAGTATAAGTTATCAATTTCACTTCAAAAAAAAGCAAGTTGGATTAACCAAACAGAAAAGAAACTAAGGTAAGGAAAGCTTCAGTTCTTAAAAAGTTGTGTGGCATCAAAGGGTGAACTACTACTAGTGTCTCTACCTACCAGCATCAAACAATCAAAAAATAATTTTAATGAAAGATACAATTTACAAGACTATTATAAAGGAAATTTTAAAGCTTAACTGATAGATATAACACATAGAAAGATACCAACCAACACATCGTATTAATGGATGGATGATTCAATATCATAAAGATGGTCATTCTTTCCAAATATTTTTTTTTAATTCAATACAATTCCAACAAAAATCTCAGGGGCTTTTACCAGAATTTGGCAACCTGGCTTTAAAATCAACTGAAAGTAAAAATGATAATAGCCAAGAATTTTCTGAAGAGGGAGATACCTTATAAAACTATACAAATGAATATATACTGGTTGCAGGAGCACACACACAAATTAATGGAACATAAGACAGCCTAGAAACACAATAAATGTTATAAAGAGAAATCCATAAATCTTAACACTCAATATATAAAGACACTCTTTATGTGACTAATATGGCATTTAACATCAAAGTAGAATAACTAAGGGTGCTGAGGTAAGGGTCCATGCCTTTGAAAATAAGGTAAATAAGATCCCCAGCCTACAGCATACATAGCTATATTCAAATGGATAAAAATCTTACAAACGGAAAAAAAGTAAACAAGAACTCTTAATGCAATGCTGATGATAGTATATATAAAGCAACAGAACAACTCTGGAACAGTTTGGCAATACCTAGAAAGCAACATACTGTATTCACTAAATTCAACACTTGCATTCAAAAAATTCACCTTGGCACTGTTTTACTACAATAATGAAACTGCAATCAATGTGACTAGCCATCAGTAATAAAAATGATTACCTATTATAAAAAATGAACTAAGATATTCAAACAAAAAGCTTTGCTAAAACAACCAAAATTTGTTAAGACTTAAAGATAACACCAATTAGAAGGTATATCATTATTTTCCATCAAGGAAAGTGCTGCTCATTTTAAGGTTCCACTGATCTTTTTAAAATCTCAATTTCAAGGCCGGGCATGGTGGCTCGTGCTTGTAAGCTTCAGCCTATGAAGCGGCCGGGGCTAGGGATTGCGGTTCGAGTCCCGCCTGGGGCCCGTAGCAAGACCTAGTTCCAAAAAATAGCTGGGCATGGTGGCGCATGCCTGTCATCCCAGTCTACCTGGGAAGCTGGGGCTGGGGACTGCTTGAGTCTGTGGTACCCCGGGCAATGAGAGCCTGTGGTTCCACAGGCAAAAATAGGAAGACCTAGTCGCAAAAAAAAAAAAAAAAAAATCTGTTTCAGATAAATTATTTTAAAACAGTAGAGAAACCAGCATGTATTTATTAACACAGCTATAGTTCAAAGCCATTACTGAGTAAAAAAAATAGCTGGTTTCAAAATACTATATATGATGGATTTTTTTTCATAAAGCTCAACAGACCATATAGTCTTAAGTATTTTTTTATATCCTCATGGAAAATGAGGATGAAAACATGTATGGAAATGATACACATTTATATAGAAAGTTCAAACAAAAAGAGGAAGACTGGAAAGAGTATTTAAGCTTTAGCCATTTTTAAAATATTAATAAAAGAGGTGCAGTTTTTGCATAGATATATACTAAAAGTGAGTTTATCTTCCTTATGAAACAGGCAAATTCACACTCCATAGTCTCTATGACACAATTAGGGAACATTTATTTTTAAAACACAACAGAGAAACATTGTTTGCTAAGCATTCCTGAGAGATTATATTGCTCACTCACAGAGAATGTGTAGGGAGAACAGATATGTATGTGTGTGTGTGTGTGAGTTCGTGCATGTATACTGATGGAGTGGCGAAGGGAAGCGATCTAGTAGAAACAAATCTAACAAAGTAGCAACAGCTTCTAGATTTAGAGAGTCAGCTCATGAAGATCTACTGTATTACTTGAATGCCTGAAATGTTTTATTTAAAAAGTTTAAAACACCAAGTGGGATTCATCCCAGGGGCACAGGGATGGTTCAACATTCGAAAATCAATCAACATAATCCACCACATCAACAGAGAAGAAAAAAAAATCATATGATCATATCAATAGATGCGAAAAAAGCATTCGATAAAGTTCAGCATCCTTTCATGATGAAAGCCCTGGAAAAAATTGGTATAAAACGAACATACCTAAACATAATAAAAGCTATATATGACAGACCCACAGCAAATATCATCCTCAATGGGGAAAAACTGAAACCACTCCAATTAAAGTCCGGAACCAGGCAAGGATGCCCACTCTCTCCACTCCTTTTCAACATAGTTCTGGAAGTCCTAGCTAGGGCAATAAGACAAGAGAAAGACATAAAGGGAATCCGAATAGGGAACGAAGAAGAAATAAAGTTATCATTATACGCGGATGATATGATTCTCTATGTAGAGAACCCAGAAAAATCAACAGAAAAACTGATTGAAATAATAAACCGATTTGGTAAGGTAGCTGGATACAAAATCAACACGCAAAAATCAACAGCATTCATATATGCAAAGAATCAAACAGAAGAAGAAGAAATTAGAAAAAACACCCCAT